>VYXD01008114.1:1044149-1083878 GCA_013397195.1 Hylia prasina | reverse complement strand
AAAAAAAAAAAAAAAAAAGTTTTAAATGGGCTTTTCCAACACACTGAAGGGCCTTACCCCATAGTCCTTCTTTTCTAAAATTTAGTGGTAAAAGAAAACATTTCACATTATATTTCCTGCCAATCGTGACTGCTTTGAAAAGTCGTAATAGAAACAGTTCCATTCTGATGAGTGTCAGCATCTTATCTGCACACTTTTTTAGTGGACACAAAAAAATTTTATACATCTATAGTAAAGTCCATGGAAGCTTTAAGGTACAAGACTACATGTTGTAGGCCACATAGATGGGATCTAGCTGGTCTGCCAAAAATCCATCTCGTAGGTGCATACGTTGTTTCTCTCCACGGGAGTTGATAGGAATTACACCAATGTCCACAACCACCACCACCCCTACAATCAGATAGTGTTCCTCCAGGACCACGTTGGTGACCAAAGGAACAAGGTCCAAAGCTTCTTGCTCAGATCCATCCAGCTCAACTACAACGACCAATAAATTTGTCCAGGTAAACACCGCACTGGAAGAAAAGAAAAAATAATATTAGTCGTGGGCTTTTTCACCCATTTAATTTTTTATCCCTTTTCTTGCACCTTGGTCACCTTTTTTTGGAGCTCCTTGGGCTCTTTCCATGTGCTCAGGACAAAGTGTAAACAACAAGAGAGAACACGCTGCAGGCAGGGGCAGAACAGCCCCACAAGCTCTCTCTTTAACACTGCTGCAATTTTAAGCATGAGGCTGAACTTTACAGAAAATTGCCTGTCATGGAAGGTGGTAGTAAGTCAGCATGTGGTTCCCTCTGAAGCCAGGGAAGTGCCACAGCTCTGCTGTGTTCACGGAGTGATGTGTGTGTGGAGGTGTCTTCTCCGGGGTTTTTTGAAGAGTAGCCCAGAAACCGAAGGAAGTTAAGAGAGGAGGCACCAAGAAGAACAGCAGGAGCATAGTCTGAGCTGAAAGGTCTGTGGGATACCCCCTGCTAGTGCAGGGCTGTGGAGCCCTGGGAAGGCACATTGGCACAGTGCAGGCTGGCAGGGGTGCCCGGGGAGGGGGCACCCTCCCTGCGCCTGCTCAGCAAACGGCTACATGCCCTCGGGAATGGGCTGGCTGCTGACCAGGCAGGTCAGAGCTCAGCACAAAAAAGCTGCAATTCTTCTGGACCAATTGGTTTCCACAGAAATAAGGCTGTGTCTCCATCTGTTTTATTTCATCTGGTTTATTTCTGTTGGGTTTAAGGGGACAGGAGTTTTAATATTCTTGATTAACAGTTGAGGTGGTCAAGGGAACACCATTATCCCTAGAATCTCCTCTTTGCTAAAAGAACTTTGTAAGACCCCAAAGTTTTGGTTGAGCCCTTGAGTCAAAGCAGGTAAATTTTGGGTTCTGCTACCTGGGACCGTTTCTGGGTAAGGATAATGCATTTATCCTATCTACCCTGGGAGAGTATCAAAGTCTGGTGTATGCTTCCATCCAGAGTAGTTTTACAGCTTCCCTCCATCCTCCTCCTCACATCTCCAGAGTCTTGCATCTCATCGGAGGTCAACACAGCTGAGCCACAAAGAGCAATCTCATTCTTCCTTGCAGGTGTTAATGACACTTCTTCTTCTAGTGTATTCCACAGAATAAATAATCATATTCTACACAGGTAAGCCATACATCAAGCCCTGTATTTTACTCACATTTACCTCATAAAATCAGGGGTTAACTTCCCAGAACTGTCTTGAGCATAAGCATCTGAAAGTCAGAATATACTATGTACATAAGCCATCTTCAAAAAGAGCTTCTTACCCTAAGGTCAACGCTTGATTGAGACAGGAGTGCACTGTTTTAGCCTCTTAAGACAGCTCTGAAAATCCATGTACTGTGGAAACATATCTTACTTTGCCCAAAAATTAGCTATGAAAATATGCTCTATGTTGATGCTTGACAGAATGGATTTTAGGAGAAAAGTACTCAACTCTTAAAAAAATAATAATATTTTCAGATCCTGCCAAAGTACTACTTGATTGAATTCTTATGTGCTTATTGATCTGGAAAACTAATGAGCAGTCAAAGCAAGAATGAGAAGGCCCCTTTTGACTTAGTACTGCTGTGAAATGAATTTTCATTTGTAATTATGTTTTCACAGACATTCTAGTAAGTTTTTATTGATGCTGAATATTTACAAAATGAAGTATCAATCGGCACAGGTGACCATCTCCAGAGAGGTCCTGAAATTTTTATCGATTGCGGTACAAACATCTAAAGTAGTAGTATATATATTTTAACAAAAAAAACCCTGGGGAGGTTCATTGAAATGTAAGTTAGCATTTAAAGCCATGCTGGAAACTACTGTTAGCTTGTTACTTGGGAAAGCAATTAATAGCAAGATTCAGGAGCAGGTCCCTAAACCATGGCTCAGAATAAATTAGTTTGTCTGAATTCAGGAAACTCATTCCCAAAACTTTCATGAAGCTTCCATATAAGTCCTAAAATCAGTGACACTCCCAAGAGGCTTCAATTTAATTTAAAACTCATTTCATATGTCATGGTTCTAACTCACTGGTGACCACTGGAAGTAAAAGGAAATATTGTTCTTTATGTTCTTATTGGTTGAGATGAAGATACATTAGCCAGTGTGTCTCTCTTATGCATCCATTAACTTTCTAGCCCTGATGAATAAAAAAACCCCCCAAAGGCTAGTGACCAGGAAGGCTGACCTTTCCTTAAGAAATAATCAAGTCACAATAATCAAGTCACACCCAATAGATGCAAAACAGTCAATGCACTGAGCTGGGAATGGCCCCTCCTGCTGTTTCCATGTCACCAAATGCTACAGGAAAAACAAGGAAGTTGTAAAAACACCTCCAGGGAAAGAAGCTCCTAATTGTTTTCTTCTCCAAATACCTTGTGTAGCTTTGTGTAAAATTTGCTTATAAGCAAATTCCAGGAAGCTCTGTTCTGCTCCTCTTTTGAGACTTTGACATTTAAATGAGTCAACCATGTGCTTTAATTAAAACACATACATTAAAACAAACATTAAAACACATACCACATTTTGTGGTGTTAGAAACACTTTCAAAATGCACTGTGTGGGTTTACATCACAATAAAACCAGACTGTGCCACTCTCTCACTTGTTATGTATTGAGACACAGGAGGTCCAGAGTCAGAGGTTGTTGATTTTGTGCAAAAATTTCTTAAGAGACAAGAACAATTTTAAATGACCTTTCAGATCTGATCCTCAATGACAGAAGCTGCCCAGCAGGATCCCATGTCAGTCAACAAATCCCTGAGTTCCTCAATGGTGTCCAGTGTTACAAAATGAGCTGCTTTTCTCAGAGGCTGTTTTTACAATCTATCAACTGGACACACCCAGCACCTTCTGTGTGCAACAGGGATTGATGCAGTTAAATCCTTAGCAGGGCATTGTAACCAAAACAAGAAAAGAGGCTCATGCCCCTGTCCACAGAAAGGGGTATACAAACTATAAATTAAAATAAAGAGTTAGCTGGCTATTATTTTGTCAAGGGGTGTTTCACAAAGACAAAAGGAGGGTCTCTAAGAGAAGCTGAAAAAGAAGTTATGTGAGAGAAGTCAAGGATAGTCAGGACAGGGACAGTGAATGAAAACTCCATGATGGTTATTTGGCAGAGCACTGTTTAGGAAAAGGCTGGGAATTGTGAGCAAACCAGACAAATAACTGTGTGTCCCTTTTCTGCAGGGACCACATCTGAGACACATCTAATTCATCAGCAATCTCTCTTTTTGAGGGAAAAATAACCCTGAAATACCCGCTTTAAATATTGGCCTTTGGGCAAAGGGCAGCAACAGTACAGAGTGTTTTCTGAATTCTCACTCCTGTGCCATATCACCCAACTATGGGGAAGAGTTAAGGCACTGAAAATTATCTGCATGTCCTTGCAGAAATTCAGCTGTGTTTTTCTCTGGTCATTCCAGCTTACCCCCCAACCCTTTTCCTGTTGTCACTTTGTCACTCAGGATTTTCATGGTTGTGGAACAAAAAGGATCCTCAAAGTGCTCTCAGCAATCTTGGAAGCAGGAACATAATTTAAGCATTTTTTGGTACTGAAAACCATCTCTGCAGTGTGATATGGCTACTTTATTCCCTGCCTGTGAATAAAGCTCATAATTTGAGGGGACACAAACCTCTGACAAACAGATACTGCTGAACACAGCGAATCTATGGCCATCTTATAATAGAGCAGTCCTTACACAACTTGATCTGAAAACTTTCCATCCACTGCTGGTACTGATCTGACACATTTTAAAGGGGAATTTCATGACATCCTTAAACTGTTCATACTGGTCTATATGAAGGCACAGAACCCAGCTCCCTGTGTAATGCCTGTCTGGTACAAGACCATACCAGCAGTGATGATGCTCAAGGGAGGAGACAATAAGGCAAAACCTCAGTTACAGTCAGCCAAGCAACTAATTGCATTCATTTCAACTGATATTTAAGAAAAAAAGCAAAGTATTTTACTAAAGAAACCAGTTCAGCTGCTGTGCTTCATTCACTATTAAGCTTCCTGCTCCAGGCCACACCTCTGCAGCCAGGATTGAAAAGAAAAATGCACTAAATTTCTCTGCTTATTGTGACAGATTCATTTTGGTTAAAGGTGAATAGCTGAGTTGAGGTGGTATCAAAACAGAATAACTACCTGACTGAGTCTTCTGATGCAAAAATAATGAAAAGCAATTTGTGCTCATGTCAGCCTCAAGAAATGATTTCCTGCTGTGTACATCTGAGGATGATACATTGATTAAGACAACATCATTATTAACTCATTGATTTACTGCTTCAATTTCCATTGTGACCTTGATTTGATCACTGCTTCATTTATTAATAACCAATTCAAAAATAACAGGGTGTTCACTAATAAAATTTATTAGTGTGATCATTTATTTGAAATGTTTGCTTGCTTACTCCTTAAAAAAAAAAAAAAAAAAAGAGAGAGAAAGAAACATGCTGAATGAACTTATCAGAAATCAGTCCTTTCTGATTAAATCTGTTTGTGAAAAGTTTCATCCTAAGGACACATTTGCAGCCCGGTTATAAATCCTGTGACCATCCCAACAGGCCATTTCCTGGATCAATTGCAATATCCAAGGAAAAAACCCAGACATTATAGATATTTCAGCTTTTTATAAGGGCCCTGGTGTTATATAATCCTTACCATTCTGTGATGCTCTTGTGTGCTCTAATTACGGAGGTTTCAATATCGATCGGATGGTACCTCATCCCTCGCAATTCCATGGCTTCATCTAATGCACCCACCACATAAAGTGCATCGTGGCGTTCTGGTGGTAAGGGATAAAAAGAGAGGAAGAGTCTGTTCTCCAGTACATTAAATTACAGAAATGTTCACATTGAGAATTAAGTAAAATAAGTACAACATGAGTTATCCCCGAATTTCTGAAACCCCAAAGTGATTTCCAAACTAATGAGCATTTCCCATTACTGAAGTGCAATGCAGAGCAAAAAACAGAAGAAAGGAAGGCAGAAATACTATTCCCATTTGAAAAAGTCAAAGGCAGAAATCTTTATCCAAAGACCGTGGCATAATTCCTGTTTTTCTCCCAGGTGGATGCAGAACACATTCTTTTTTTTTAAGGCACACTGAACAGAAAATATGTTCCTCTGTTTTTTTCAAAGAGAAAGAATAGATTTGATCCTAACACTGTGGCTGATGTTCTTCCAATTGCTTTTAGGTGATCACTACAGATGCTTTTGATCTATTACAAAGGTGTTTACCAATAAACTAAAAACATGCTATAGCTAGACAGCAAATTGCTTATTCAGGTAACTTAAGCATAACACTTTTATAGCCCATATTTTTTACCTCCTGAAGAAATAAATGAGGCTGAAATTACACTTTTTAAAAGATACGAGGCTGAAAATAAACAATTACATGCTAGTCATAAAAAATATTTGCTAATAGACTTAAAATCAAATAAACTGACTCTTTTGCATGAATTTGGATAGTTGTGTGGTGGTACTGTAATGACTATATGAGGTCTACTTAATAAAGGGCTGAGAACTTTCTGCACTGGGAACTAAAAGCAGGAGAATGGAACAACTCTTTGCTAGGAGAATACCTAAGCTATCGGACCGCTTGAGTTGCAATATCCTCAGAGAATCCTGAGTTTTCTCAGGGTTGGGCTATCATTATGAAATGAAAAAAGCCTGTGCAACCCAAAGTAAATCTCTTCAGAAGGAGCCAATATGAGGACATGGCAGCAGGCCTAATACACAGGGATTATCAGAATGTTTTCAGATTGGATGAATTCTTTCTTTGGCTGAATAGCAGCTGTCCTAATGGCCCTGGGATCACTCCTGGAGGTGTTCACAGCATTGCTGGAAACCCTACTTGGCCAACAGCCTCCCCTGGCCAGCTCAGCCACAGCCACTCGTGGCACTGTGCTCCTCAAAAAGCATGGAAAAAAGCATTTTCCCAAGCACAGACTTTGTGTGCCTGGCAGCACTGGCTCACTTACATGTGTACAAGAGACAAGGAACCTCATTAAAACAAGTAAGGCAATCCTGTACCTTCCTGACAGAAACCCAAACACCCTGTAGCTTCTCTTGCAGGCTAATGCTTGTGTTACATTTCAGCAATCAGGGGTTAAAGACAGGAGAATCTGAGGAATCGACAGCTCCTGTGATTAGGTTTATAACAAAGGTGGTCACAGGAGGAACAGGGCTCAGACTCCCACCAGGCTTTTTCCACCTGCACAAATGCATTCCTGGGGACACAACTGCCAGAGCAAATGATGGCAGTTTCAGCTGTATTTTCAGCTATATTTTCCAAGCTGAAGCACTGGGTATATTAGCAGTGCCAAAAGGTCACTGGTAGAGGGGTTTTATAGTACTTGAAGTACAGCAAAGGAAAAGAACTGTTTCAGCAGGGAAATCTTGCCCTCTGATTTATTTTCTGATTATTTTAACTAGGGGATTTTTTTGCAGTTTTACAGATGGAGCATGTTAGGTACCTCAGGGCCAGAGAAGCAGTGTCACCCTCCAAATAATTAAAATTATTTGCATAGACCTGGATGATGAGAAACCTCTTACCTCCATTTGCATCTGTGAGTTCTGTTCTTCTCAGGAACCCCAGATAACCAGTTCTTGCCCAAATAGTCTGTGTGTCTCCAAAGCTGAGTCTTGAGTTAAAATGATCTGATTGCAAAGATTCATCTCCATAGATGGTAAAATACCCACTGGCGTTGTGAGTGCTGTGAACCCATATCTAAGTTAAAAGCAATTATACTGGTATTAATTAAAGTAGCTTTCGAGAATGAGCGTTATTGAAAATTCTTGATGCAAATATTTTCAGTCATAGCCAGATATATACTAAAAATGTCTTTTAATGATGTTTCTGAACCCATATCTGACCCAGTTCTAACACAGAGACCCCAATCTACTTCTGTTGAAGTTGCAGGGCACCTCTGAGCCATGCCAAGTTCCTCACTGCTGGTTCTGTGTCTTTACCCCAGCTGAGCATCCTCCATGGACACCAGACAGATTATTTTAAAGGGTGAGGCCAGGGACCTTCACCTATGGAGAAGGATTCCTTTCATCGAACTCAAGGCATCATGGAAATTTTTACAATTTCAAATTAATGAACTCTTACAGAAACTCACAAATTAGACTGTGGTTTTAATTATGATCAAACGTTCTTCATTTTGTTAACTAGATTTTTAACTGCTTGAAAATAACATAATTTTTTTTCTCACTCTAGAAACATAAAATAAATTCGAAAAACATATAGTCTTGCTCAACTCAGCTAATGAGAGTACTTCAGTGCAATGAAGCACAATGATTATGGAGAACAGCACAAGAAAACCATCTAGCTGAAATTAGACTAATCTATAAACTTACTTTTCATGTAAGCTTCCATCAGAATTAACGAAGCACCAAGTATAAAATACAGTCAGCAAAGGCAGATTTTTTTCATTTTTTAACTTGAGCTATTACTATTTAGAAACAATTTACTAACAATTTTAATAATGACACAAATATCATGATCTACACTTTATAAAGATCAGTAGAATTAATTATTTTCTTAACTGGGCATTTGATAAGATGTATCATAGGAAATCATTAGCATGCAGAACAATAGCTTTGTCTCTGCAATTTAGTTCAGAGCATACAAAGTTTCAGGTTCTCATGACTCACCTCACCAAGATGAGAATCTCCTAAGGGTCCCTTTGTTTCTGGATTAGCAATAATGATTCGTACTCCTGGGAGGATCTATTGAAAGAAAACATGAGGCAGTAAGAAAGCAGGTACCACCTTATGCAATTGCATGCTGATGCTTTGCCCCCAAAGAACCTTCACTATAAACTACAAGAAACCCTTAAAAATCCTTAAAAAGTTAAAGTAGAGTTATAGTGGGAAAAAAAAAAAGGCCATAGATATATGTGTGCATATATTATATATCATAAATTCTTAGATAACTGGGAAATGTGACAAAACTGCTTCTCTTTGTGAATGCTGTTCCATCAATAAACTTCCTCAGAAATCAAATCTTCACCTGCAGAACAAAAGTCTGACCAAATGGCTCCTGTCTCTATGAGAATACATAGTAGGATAGGAAAGACCCCAATGAACCTTTGGCCTGAAACAAGGAGCAAGCCAGAGGCATCATGCAATCTCCCAGAATAATGACCTGCCAAAGACCTCATGTAATGGACATTCCACAACTACAGAGGTGAATGTTGAGCCTTAGAATAGAAAAGGGAGCATCCTCTGACCATAAGTGTCTGCAAAGTGATGGACAGAAAGCTTTAGATGAGCATCCACAGCATCACAGCCTGCCCTTACGTGCTCAGCCTGTCCCCACAGCCATGCCCCAGCAGGGACAGGCCCTCTGCAGGTGATCAGGAGCCCATGAGCACAGCCTGGCCCATCTCAGGCCAGCTCTCCCTGCAGGTGGGTCCTACATCGATGGAACTGCCGGCCCAGCGCCGCAGTTGTCAGCACGCAGGGGATGAAATACCTTCTTTTTGCTCAAAAGAGGGAATTGATTTCTGCATAAAAGAGTGAGGTACAGGTTCTGAGAGAGCAGTAATGCATCAGTTGCTGCCATCATGCTGTAACCTCAACAGTGAAGGAAGGACATCAATCTGCACAGCTAATATCGCCTTCCCCAGTACTACAGTCATGTAAAAATGAACAGAAATGGATATTTACTGAAAATATTGACTATAAAAGTTGTGCTTAAATCTTCTTTCAGTACTTACTTTTCCAGACTCCATGAGAGGCAAACTATGTGGAGATCCTCTTTCAACTAAACGAACTCTGTAAAATAATATGTATAATACACAGTTGCATTTATTTGCTTTTCATTAACATTTATGTCTAAAAGGAATGGTTAATGGTTGCAGAGATGTTATTTTTGGAAGAGATGAAGCTTATATCCTGTTATGTGGAACATAATCAGACCCAATATGTAATATTAGTCAAAACTTACGGATGAGAAAATAATGAAAAAAAGATGTGTGTGAACATTTTCTTAAACAATAAATTCTTCCAATGTAGTTGGTGCCTTTTATTTGTTTTTTTGACAGACTTTTGTAAATGGAATTCCATGCACAAATTTATTCACAAGAGGGATCTAAAATATTGATTTCCCACAAGAAAGTCATAAAAGCCAGGGCACAGACACAAAAGCATGTGAGCTGAGTGAGCAACCACATTCCACAAGTAGCTGACAGCTAAAATCAAAATCGTATCAAAATAATTCATAACCTGGCCTCAACTTCAAATCTGCATTTGCAATCTTTTAATTATTTTCAATGGACAGTGGTTGATAAACATTTTAATATTAAAATATCATTTAATGAAAAATGTTATTACTGCTGAAATCAGATCAGTTCGCAGAGTGTGACTTTCTGGTTGTCTCTCTTCTTTTTTTAGATAACTTATTTCCCCACTAAGTCAACTGGAATGTCATCTCTCCTTCAATGGCATAATGGTCTGGAAGGAAATTTCTCATTTAACCTTAGAAAGTACTCAGCAGGTTAGAATGAAAGAGACTCCCAAGCTGTAAAATAGTAGATGATGATCTCAACCAGTACATGGCAAAGAAAATGTGGTAACATCTAGTTATTCCTGTATCCTAAGTAACTTAAAACTTCTAATAACAATGAAAACCTTGAACTTCCCACTCCTGAACAATATCCATAATCCACTTAATCTTTGGACTTGTGTCCAAAGAGATGCTCTTACCTCTTCCCTGCCCTCAGCTCCGGGCATCAGAAAGACAAAACCCCACTATACAAGATGCCTAAAAGCCAAATATGTAAAAGGTAAAGATGAAATGTCAGAAGACAGATGGGTGGAGACCTGGATCCCATTAAGCTGAGCATAAAGCTGAGTCTATTAGGAGCAGTCACAATACATCTTTTTTGGACTGCTTTGAGGCCTTTTTTTAGACAGAGCATCACAGTGCTTAGTTTGGGAAAGGAGGGATGAGACACAGACAGACCTCAGCTAGAGGTCCCTTTGGAGAACAAAGCTTTGACAAGTTCAGACCTTAAGCAGAAAGGAGATGGAAAAAGATCTTTCTCCTTTTTTTTTTTTTTTCTTTTTTCTTTTCCCTATTTCTTTACTCCAAGAGTCTTCTATAAAAGGTGAGGAGACTGTTGAGGTCAAGGCAGGAATAGTGAATAGTGTTTTATCTGCAGTTCTGGGAAGTCTCTCAACCTTGATGAATGGGGCAGGGCTAAGCCCTGAGTTATGTGTGAACAGCTCCTCTCACTAACAGAAAGATACAAGCCAAACACCCAGGAATTTCAGGCCTTTTTCCAAGTTGAGTTGAGAGGAGAAGGATGTAAAGTGCCCTACAAGGGGTACTGCCTTGGAGCAGGCACAGTTGGGCAGCTACAGCCCGACTTACAAGGAATCACTTTTCAACACTCAACTGCCCCTAAACTCCCAGACCAAGCCTGAAGCACTCATTAACTCCTCTGTGTGTTACCTTTGATGTTACACTGCCCTTGTTTACACAGTTGTGTTACACATGTAACATGTCTGTGTTTTCTACAAGTCGTGCTGAAAAGCAGCAGAACCATCATTGGATTGATGGCAAAAGCAGTGAAGCTGCTTTATTCATGCTTTTATCCATTTATTCATGCACAGACATAGGCCAGCAGGAAGCCAGGCCATGGGAGCCTCTCTAGAATGTGTGTGTGCAAGGCTAAATTAATGCTGCTCTGTAAAGGGTACCTCTACATCAGCCACACTTGTGGCAGCAAATGGCAACTAAATGGCACACAACCACACAAATGGCAGCCAAATCGTAAGTATTTAGGAGTGTTTGGCAAGGGTTTTAAAAATAACTCTGTATATATTGAAATGAAATCAAATATTGCAAAACCAGTTGCTACTAATGCCTATATATTTCTGCCTATCTATCTATCTATCTATCTATCTATCTATCTATCTATCTATCTATCTATCTATCTATCTATCTATCTTTGTCCTGTAAAATCCACATTAGTCCAGAAATAGAAAATGCCTTTAACTGAGTTCTTCCAAACAACTGACATCTCCAATGCTTCCATAGGTATTTGTAGACAGGTAGCTAGTCTTGGAAGAAATAGTCATCATCTCACCCACCTGGTACCTCCTTAAACAGTTATTTTACAAGCATTTGTGAAATTGAGAAAATCTTAAAACAAAGACGATTTAGAAAACCTTAGCCACAAGGACTGTTAAGAGTGATGGTGTAACAAAGGTCAGGAAGCACTTTATGTAATTTAAGACAGGTTTAAAGAGAATTCTATTTGGATAACAGTAGAGAAAACCTCTGGGGCAGGAAAAGTGTATGTCAGAACTGTCCAGCTGCCCAGAGATATTGGTGGCCCTTGCTCCCTTCCTGTCATTAAGACATGCCTCCATGAAGTGCTGCTGAACTCTAGGCCTAGCAAAAATCACAAATAATAAAGCAACACATTCGATAGTCAGTGGTGTGACTACTGGAAATGAATCAACAGTCATAAATCTGACAATCCCCTCTTTGCTTTCAGCATCTGTGCTTCCCATCTTGTTCTTATTATCACTGGTGTATTCTTCTAGTTCCCTTCTCCACCTGTTTCATTTAACCTTGACTGATTTTTTAGCACATGACGATCCACAGAAGGTGCAATTTCTCACTTTTCAGCACTGTTAAACCTCTCCCACTCTGTGCTTCCCACCTCACATCCCTACAGAGTTTTCACGGTACTGAACTAAACATAGAAATGGCCTTTTCTGGACATTTTCTGTGAGGGCCCTCTTGGCACCCAAAATCTTGGATCCCTTTTTGAAAAGTTTCTGCTAAGCTCACAGTCCATTAGGGAGCACACTGTTAAACCTCTAACAAATCCAAAAATAATAAAAAACATTTTGCCACAAAGATATTTCAAAAAAATGTAAGACACTAGATTCTGGTGTTAGTGACTCTCATGTGCATTCTTAAGTGCTTAGTAGTCTCATTAACTCTGCTGGGACTAGATCCTGTGAATAAATTATGGGCATTAGGCAATAATTTTTAAAATTAGTTTTATTGTGCCTCAGCATAAAATAATTCAATTGTTCCCACTTTTCCTCAAGAGATTTCCCGTTTTCCACTGACAAATGCAGACACAATTGAAAACTTTGCTTCCCTCTTGAGCAAACAGCATCACTATCAAGGCTGTTCTGGTAGGCAAACTAAAAATGAAGAGCACAGGGGCTGTCAGACCCTTAAAAACAACACCTCTGAGTTACCCAGGTGATGCTGGCAAAGAAGCCTATGGCTCCTTGCAGCCTCCCTGGGACAATGACAGCAAACCCTCTCCAAATTCACAAATAATAACTCGCTCCAGGCAGCACAGGTCCAGGAAGGGCAAGTCCTCTTTCTCTCCAAAGTTCTTTGTTGGTAATGAAAACAATCTCTTACAGAGTGAGTACAGAGCCTTCCTGATGTTTTCCTCTGCTGCCGAGTCGTGCTGGGAAGGGCAGAGGAGAATATGGCAGTAGAGCCAGACTGGGCAAAGAGCCTGAAAATCAAGTGGATGGGAGAAAACATGCTGCCCTTGGGTGTGAAAGCTACTTTTGCACCTTCTGGTGGTTTGCAGACAAGCTGAGAGGGAAAACATAAATGAGAGACCCAATCTAGGGCAGACACAGGGTTTCTCCCACACTTAAATGTCTCATTGGAGGAGGGAGACAGAAGATGTTTAAGCATCATTTCACTGTTGCAAAGCTATAGCCAGGGATGATACACAATGAAACTGTAATATTTACACAGAAGAGTATAGGAGAGTATATTTTTCATAACATTTTTCCACTGGATCCTAAGAACATTTTCTTAAAAAATTCTCACTGGAGGTGTACAGTTGAGAAAACTGTTTCAAAGTCTGATTCCTGGGATTTAATGGGGAATGCAGCCCCACCCCTAGTATGTGCCAACTTCTTTTCTTGTTAGAATTTAATATATTGAAGATATTTCATCTTCTTTAAATCAAACACTTACTATAGAAAAGTAGGACTGAAATCTGACTTCAGAACAGGGACTGGCCAGCCATAACTAATCAGGCACTGCAATCACTGTGCAGCAAAGGGGTATCAAAATGCAGCAACAATGTTTTTCTGCAAAACTATCTTAACATGAAACTGAAAATTTTGTTTATGCTCCATTTTAGATCTGGTTCATTCAGTGATGAAAACCCTCCACAATACACTGCACAGCTTGCTAGTGCTTCACACTAATCAGAGAGTTTGTCAGCAGAGCTATTAACTCTTGCTTTGGGAATCTGCAGGGGCTGGCACATGCAGAGGGGTTCTAAGAAAGACTACAGAGCCAAAACTGGGCAATCCTTCAGAGCCAGCTGTGCTGCTGCTTGGAGACAGAGTTTGGATTCTGTGATTCTAATAGAGATGGAAAGAAGCTATGAGGTCATCCAAATCTTGCTCCCTGCCAAAAAAACCACTGCTCCCTGCAGTGCACTTTTGAGTGCTTTGCCTACTTCTGCTAGAGTAGTATTGATGGGGCTTCTTGCACTTATTTCTCAGCTGAATTTATTTCAAATCCAGGAACCTTTTTCACTCTGCAATGCTTGGCATGAACCTGTCTTAGCTTCCTCTTGTTGTTTCTCCCTGCCCACGTCCAACTCAAAGGAGCTTTTCCCCACTGCCCCCATTCTCTTTCAATATAACTCAGCTGAAGAGATTGTTTTTTACCCTACCACTTGGCCAAACCCCACATCTTGAACTTTTGTCTTTCCTTTATAGCCATTTCCTCAAGCTGAGGTAATTGCCCTCTTCCTCCTTGCCTGGTGCCAGCATCTTCTGTCAGCCAGCCTTGGGCACTGCACCTTCTCACACACATCATCTCCAGCTCTGATTTCCCTGCCTATCCCACCAACCCTTCCTCCTGTCTGGAGCAGTTCCCACACCATGTCACTTCACTGGAAGCCCAGCTCTTTGGTTTCTTTAATACCAACTATTTTGCACTCTGATTTCTTTCAGCGTCTGTTCTTGGATGCTGCCTCTCAAAAACCTTCAGCAACAAAGCCTAGACGAAACTAAATAGGATGTGATGAATATATAACCAATGTATTTAAGCCTCCTCCTTGCTCACAGTCTTTCTGTGTCACAAAGCAACAGCCAGTAGTCTCTGGTTTCATTCCAGCCCTATTTCTTAAGTTTACCTACTGACCATCATCTTACCTTAAAAGTTAAGCTTGGTGGGGGGAAGTGTATGTTTTCTTATTCTGCAAGATATTGATGTTTTGAAAATTTTTCTGTATTAAACTGGAACAAAGTTAAATATGTACAGAAGTTGTAAATGGAATCTAAAAAACTGACATGGCAGCTCAGAAAAAGAGGTTATTTATGTTTAATATTTCAGGGCATTTTGTTTTGTTTTGAAATTAGATTTATTAGCTCTCCAAACTGAAAATGCTTTAACCCACATCATGATAGAAAAATAAAAATGTAATGTGTTTTGACCACTTTGAAAACTCTTTTTCCTTAAGCTGAAAAGAATCTGCCCAAAATGACTCTTCTGAATTTAACACAATGGTCTTTTACAGTGAAAAAAAGGCCAACAACCTAATTCATCAGAAACTGTAACCAAAAGGCATTTAATGTCAGAGACCTTTTATGTGGCTACATCCAGAGCACAGTGACTTCCCAGTTCTGACTCAAATCATTAAGAACTCTTGCCATCAACACCACCTTTCAGATATATATCAACGTCCAGTCTGGGATGGTGCTCAGGTAAGACTTTTGGTGGGAAAGGGCAGATGCAGCCTCTTCTCATTTTCTACAGTCATAAGAAGGATGGGCACTGTAGGTAACAGTGGGATCCTGGACTGGGTCAGGGCTCTTTGACATTCAGGACAGTCAGTGCATTTTCTCTTTACTCAAATAATAAAATGTTTCTGTGTAAACTATTCCAGAATTAACAAGTCAATGAGCTCATTCTACCAAAAAAATGGAAATATGGCTCAAAGAACATAAGCTCTGCCTTCCAAAATGACATTCAGGGTTCAAATAGCAAACCAGAAAAGTAGGAAAATTGCACAGCTGGACACTTAGGCTGAAGGGAAAATGTAGATAATAAAGAAGTTTCCTTGTATCATCCCGATTTCCTCAGAGCAGTTTTTCTCCTATCACATGATATATTCAGATAATGGATAAATAAAACTGAGACTGAAAAAGGGACTTCAGGATTTAGGCAAACTTTAGCCAACCAAATGAACAACCATTAAACTTTTTATATGCCTAGGACATATTTTAATCCTGTCAATTTGATAATCAAGAAGAATTAGCACTAAATCATTTCCTTTAATGTAAAAGAATCCTTCACTATAAACCTAAATTACACTTCATGTGCCAAATTCCCTGAGGTCAAAAGGTAAGAACTTCCAATCCTTCAGATGGCTGGACAAAGAAGCAGAAAAAGTTACACAATGATTTAAGACAGTTCAGAAAGCTGCAAATGAATCAAAATGGGACAGGAACTCTGGTTCAGGAAGGGAACACTCAAAGCTTCACAGATTATAAAAAGCAATAGCAATTTTATAATAAAAGATTATGGGAATATGTAAAAAAGGTAACTTTTTTACTTATATGTATGCAAACGTTTATTTTTGCTTTCAGCTTTGAAGTACTTTCAAATGTCCAGCTGTCATCACACATTAAATTTGCTTAAATTAACTTTGCACATTGTTTAAAGCACAGTATACAACTATTTCAAGAGAATGCAGTGGACCAGGACTCTGGAGAATTTGGTCTCCCATCTTGCACCTCGAGCACCATCAGGTACAGCATCACCCTTCTCTGTGCTTCAGGTTCAGCTTTGCAAAACCAGGCATAAATCTGCTGCAGCTGTTATTTTTTTACTCAGATTACAAACCTCCCAGGACATGGTGGTTATCACTAATTGTTTTTACAGCACTTTTCATAATCACAGCTGAGATCTGACAATTCTACTTAATGTAATATGCTTCTTCTATTTTGTAACCCTTTGTCTTCCTAGTCCCAATCTCCAAAGAGGCTTCACATACAGGGAAAATTTTATTATAATGCACTTGGGATCTAAAAACACCCTCAGCTAATGGAATTAGCTTATTTGTTGTTAACAAATGTTGGAAATTATTTTAGCATTGCTAATGGAATATTCATATTCTACATTCTCACAACGTAATCAAAGGTGGAATTTCTGAAATCAAGTAATTTTCTTTAACTTGCCCCCTTGTCTTGCTATAACCTCCAAATTTCCCACCCTTTCATTAGCTGACTCACCCTGTATTTTTGGGAAAGAATCTTCAGAAAGTTCTCCTTAACAATGACCAGGCACATTTCCTGTGCATGGAACACCAACACATGAAGCTCTTTTCTCAGTTCAATGAAAACTGCAGATGAGCAGAAGGAAAGGTCAGTGGTGCCACGAGCAGCAGTGCCTTGTACACCTGCAGGCACTGAAAAGGGACTGTCCTGTCACAGGAGACTCACTGGGAACTGTGGCTGAGCTTCTTGAGACTCTTTGCTTATGCAAGTTCATCTTCTGCTCACAGACACTTCCATTATGTGCCATACTAAAAAGGACAAGTTAGGCTTGAAGCAACCTATTAAGATCCATTGAAAGGAGCCATTTAAGAGGGTATTACATATCTAACCAAATTAGTGTCGTATCCTTATATAAATAAAGGATGCTTTTCACTATTCAGAGCTCCCCTTCCCAAGCCTAACCATTCCTTCAGTTTTCCTTCAGCCAGGGATTTCACTGACAACAGGAGCCAAATGAGTGCCTGAGGCTGGAAAGCTGGATTGGGTCCCAAAGGAGACAGAGCCCATTTCCCAGGGGTAACTGGCAGCACAGCATCCTGTGCTGAATTATTTGTCACAAAAAACTGACAGTGTGTGGCATGGCAAAGGATCTGTCCTCCTGCAAAGGCTGGCAAAAGAAGAGGGGAATGGAGAGCACATGGAGAGCACATGGAGAGCTCCATCTCTTATAGCACAGCACAGTCCGTGGTTAGGGCTGCAGAAGCTACAAAGCCTTATTCCAAATCTTACATATATTCATTATTTCCCCTTCCAAAGCAGATGCCTTGTGAAATGCCCTCTAAGGCAGCAGTGTGGGAAACAAGCACATTTTCCTCCACTACTGAAACACCAATGCCAATCACTTGGCACTTTTAAAGAATCAGTGTTTAGCAGTCCATTAAGAGTATATGTCAAAGTGAGGGAAAGCAAATTATTTCTGAATATGTTATCTGTAAAAATCAAACACATAATACATCTTACTTGCATTAAAAAATGGAAGAATCAAAATTCCATTTTATTAAGAAATTCCTGTAACTGTACAGCTAGACCCACAGCAAAGTCTGGGAGAGAAAAGAAGTATGGCTTGTAGGTAACAAAAAAGGAAGATTTTTTAATAAATCTTCCTCAGAAATCTAAGCAGCTAGCTTGTTTTGTCTATTCCCAGCTTCCATGAGAAGCATGACTGAAAGAGAAGGACCTGTAACACCAAGGAAACTCAGTATACCTGGAAATGGGAAATCCTTTTTTTTAACAGTGTCAGACACCCTTCAGGAATAAATATGTTGATGTATTTTAATAAGTTGGAAATCTCATAAGCAGTGAAATTCCCAATAATTTTACTGAAATGTTATCATTTCAGTGAAATTGTTACACTCAAAACTGGTTTGTAAAAAAAAATGGAACCTTTTTCCATCTAGTCTTTTACTCAATACTTGAATGACATGCAAATGTTACTTGCAAACAGTAGCACAATAACTGTACAGCTGCAGTACACCCACCTTCCTGGAAAGCTACAGCTTTTTGTTTTCCCTTTGTCTTTGTCTTACTTGGTACACAGGACACCATTCTCTTTCCCCTAAGCCCTCCAGGGAAATATAACTGGAATTTTTTGATTTATAGTTAAACTATGCTAAACCACATCCTCTCTCAAAAACCATATTTGGAACCCACTCTTATTGTCCTGTTGTTGTCCTAAAATCATGATATGCTTTTCTCTTGAAGATAACTTTATCAAAGAAGAAATGTGCTTGTGTCACAGGAGGAAATACTTCAGTGACAAGTAATCTTGCCTTAGAAAGCACAAAAGCTTGCTAGGGCTCCCACCCCCCTAGTTCTTGGACATTTCTCCCTTTATTCTGCTGTGCATGGAAGTCGTGCTATGCCTGGAAAGATGAGGTATCCTTCAAAGCTCTTTAAAAGCTACATTTACAAATTTGGTTATAACTCTGGATCCTGATGTGCAAACAGCACAATTTCTTCAACAATATTTGCTCCTCTTCAGTGTCCCAGGCCACCAGCTTTATTCCTAATCACTGACTATTCAGTGTACAGAGATTAAACAAGTTGGTCTACTGATGCAGTGAGAACAGCAAGAGAGAATTTTTCCTCCTCTCTAGACAGACTGGGAGTTCTCTAAGCCAGAACTGAAAGTGTTCACATGATGCCTATCAGCCCAAATTAACTTTTCTTTCTGGGAGATTTGTTTCCCATAGATCAGAAACAATGCCAAGGGGATTTTTGAGACAGCAGTGTTTGCATGGCAGAAAGAAAGCACAATACTGCTAAAAGGCCAAAGCTGTATCTTCTGAGGAAAAACATGAAGAAGAAGGAGGGTTTTGATAGCACCATGACAAACAGCTTATACTCACAAATAAGATTCTGAAAGTTAATAGGCAAAAATGCCTAAAAGTCAGGCGGTTCTACAAAGACTCCTCAAAACCAAACTGCATCATTTCTTTTTGTACTTAAATCTTTGAAGGACTCAGGTTTTATTTTAAAGACCTCAGGCCGTTCTCTCAGCTGAGTTACTTCTACCGACTCCATAGGGGTGCAAACCTTTTTATTTTCATGAAAAAACTGTTTCTGGGATAACAAATAAAATCCAAACAGCTAAAGCAACAATTACAACAATGTATGGAATTTGGAATTGGAGCCATCCATACCAGAATATCCCTGAAGCTCAGGGTGACAGGAATGGTAGTGCTGGAGGTAGCACTTGACAATTCCATTTGCAAAATGAGTTTATGGTGTCTAAAGCACTCTGAGGACAATGACATGGGTGGTCTATGTTTTGAACAGTTCACCAGGTACGTGGAACCTTACACCTCAAAACAGCCCATGCCCTCTGCCTACAGAATCTCACTGCAAGGGAAATGCTGGCTGGGTGTCACAGAGGGTAGTGATGGATTTTAAGCACCCCTTTGGACCCCACACAGTGAACAAGAGAGGATTGTGATTTTCTCTAACCTGTGACTGGGCTCTGTATCCTGCAACCCCTTGCAGGAGCTGGAAAAGCCCAGCTTGCCCCAGCATCAAGGGAGTACTCCTCAAAGTTTCTCTTTTTCTACCATTGACAAATGGCTTTCAAATAGGATTAATCAATTAAATTTTCACAAAAGGCAACTATTTCACTGTCACTTGCTATTAGCAAGTCTCCTTCTGGCACACCTGCCCCCTGTCTCTTCTCCCTCCTGTGTGAATATAAAATGGTTCCCCTCCACACCGTGACTGAGCTACAGAGCACTGCTGTGTGAGCTAAAAACTCACCTAAGGAGCTCCTATGTATGGTAACCCTTTAATAAAAATATTTTTCAAGGTATATGGAGGACAAGTGTTTGAGAATAAGGGAAAAAAGCTCCTGTGGCTTTGCTGTTTGGTATTACCCCAAACAATGTATACATAGCATGAAAGTTTCAGTAAAATGCGAGAAAGATAAACAATTGACAGCCATAATAAAAGGCTATTTTTCTGCTCCTGCATGAAGTATGAAATGCTGAAATATATTAAAATGAAGCCAAAGCCTTTACTGATTCCTTTTGACAGAGCCTGGATTTGAGACTGGGCTCAGTGTATAAGCAATCTATAAAAATAAATCCTAAGTAACTGTTTTCTCATTTCTTTGAAATGCTACAAGTGTTCCCTTATTTTCTTGTGGAATGACATTCAGAATTTCCATCCTCTGAAAATGCCTTTGTCAGGGAGACAATGTCTGAGCAAGTCTGAAGGAAGTTCAGAGATCTCTGAATACTCTCAGAATCCAAAACAAAAAGTAAGACTTGCTTACTATTATTAGTATAACACACAAATGACCTTCGAAGAAATCGAGCCTGCTAATGACAGACTAAGTACATACAAGGTAATTTTTTTAAGAGCTACATTAATTTGCATCACCCCAAGAAGATGTCTTGGGAAAAGACACCTATTTTGTACAGCTTCACAGATTGCTTGTTTAATAAAGAGGATAATCAGGTTAAAATAATTGTTCTAATGATTGAGAGCATTTCAATGAAAGACTGTGGCTATCACAAGCCACAAATTGAATAACAGCCAGACTAAAAAATTAATAACTTGAACCCAAATACATCTTTGTGCTTCTGGTCTGTTTGGCAATATCCCACACCAGGATTTGAGTCCCTCTTTGTGCCAGCTGCCTCACCATGTCTGTCTATCCCAGCAGCTTACCATTACATGTAGCTCAAAGGAACTCTAGGAAACCACAAAAGAGTTTAATAAATTAATTTTTCCATCTTTATTACCCTACAGACTTAACTAGATGAAACTGAATAATTTAAAAGATCATTTATTGCACCTATTATTTCACCAAAGGGTATACTGACGTTTGAAGACAGGATAAGAAGGACATGATGGGAAAGGATATCTGCATGTGTAACAAGAGAAGCATCAAATAAAACAGAAAACAGTGTTTACCAGCACTGACTGGAAGTCTTCATTCTTGCCCAGTTTGATACAAAATGTCAATGCAGAACAATAAACAGTTTAAATACAAATTGTAGTCAAAATAAGGGGGGATTGTCTATGACAAATGCATGCACAATGGTATCTAAATCCTGATCAATACATCTGTGCCTTGGTTAGTGGCTCTTTCCCCCTGGGAGTCTAAGCCTCCACTACATCAAAGCTCATAAGTTGTCACTGTCTGCTACTGAACAAGAAGACAGGTGATATTTTTATCTGCTTCTGGGGGTAGACAGATTCCAATGAATACACTTCCTCTTACTTTTCTTATCCTTTTAAAATAAACTACAATATCAAAGTAGATCTTTCCCTGCTCCGCTTAGGGCAGAACAGTGTTTTTCATATTTTTTTTAATGGATAAGGTTTTGATATAGAAAAGAATATTAGGATGAAAGGGGATGTTTATCTTTACAGGATTGGCATCAAGTTTGAACTTTAGGAGAAGACCAATGATCTCCCTCAGCTGTCACCAGATGGATCCTTCAGCCCACTATTTAAAATTTCTGAGAAATTCTCAATAAAACATTTAGAATATGAAAGGTACAGATACCCAGGAAAAGAAATTCCTATGTTAAAAATTTGAGAAACAATTCAAAGCAGTAAAAATATTTCAATAATATTAATGTCATTTTATTTCTAATCAATACCTGCTAGTTTCAAACTCAAGGTAATTCCAAAATATGTAATATCAGGTTAAAATGGTAACCTTTTGAAAACAGCTTTGGATGAGTCTAAAAAAATTATGGTTTAGGATGTTTACAAATATAGTAAAACGTGAGAATCCAGCCTGACCTGCTGCAGAACCCTTGAAAATATTTTTGCCCTATTGATGGGAAAGAAAAATTTATTTTGGTTTATTTTCAGTTTGATGAATTGGTTTGTTTTGCCAATAAATAGTTTTTCTACCAAAAACTAAGCTGCTGTTAAGGATGGAGAAGCTGTGAAATTTTTATTTTAATATCAGAAATGTGGTTTTTGCTGGACATTTTATAAACACACGTACATATTGTTTTAGAACAATCTGGATACAAGGGATGCTTGGGCTTCAAATTTACATCTTTACTGGTATGAAAGGCTGCAAATGTTGTAAATGCCACCATCTTTCAAGTGTACGTTGAGTTTTGGCATGATGAGAAACTGCTCTCTCTCTCACACTCTCCCTTTTTTATCTTCCAAGCACTTCTCAGCTTTTAGCATGTTTAGGCATCTTGTGCTTAACCACCTGAAAAGCTTTCTGAGGACAGTATGACTGGTCAAAAATATGATGGAACAGTCTGACCAGCTGACCTTTAGAAGCAGGACAAGAATATGTGTATATTTATTCAATTTATTTTCCTCTTTTGCAAGGGAGGGGGAATAAAACTGCTTTCCCAGAGGCAGAGAAATGCAGCAATGACCTGAGTGGGTGTTCCCATTCAGAGCCCTGCAGCCCACTCCTCCCTGAGGATGCCTGTGTGCACATGGCCATGGTCTGAGCTGCAGGAGCCAGGAGCCTATGCTGTGCTGGGAAGCATAAATCCACCTACTCTGTCCTTTGGAGCTGAGTTAACCTCTGTTACCTCTGTAATCTGCACTGCTCTGCACTGCAGGGCACATCACTCACCTGGTAGATAACTCAGGAGTCTCCTGGTTTTTATTAAAAGCCTGTGTGTGACTTGCCTGTCTTTGCTCACTCTTTCCTCAGGCCATCCTCAGGACACCCTGATTTGTGGAAAATCAGTAAAATGCTGATTACAATGATACTGGTATCCTGTCACCAACAGCAAGCCAGAGCTGTATATTATTGCTTTTTGTGCTACTCAGATCCCAAAAAGAGGTGTCTCATGCCATTTGAGACAGCTCGGGGTGCCTGGGACACTCCTTAGGGATAACAAGTACAATGTGACTCCATGTGAGATCTACTTGAGAAGCTGGAACACCTAGAACTGCACTAGATGCTTACAGCCAGGCAGTCAAAGCTTTTTCCAGTGTCAGAACTGACCAAGTGGTTACACCCTTGGTACAAGTTTCCTGAACCTCCAGGTGAGCCCAGTACCTGGCCAGAGTCCCAGCAGCTGAACCGATGGGCTGTTAGCTCGGAACCACAGAGGGACACACACAACGAGGTGCTTGGAAAACTCCACCCTGACCTCAGAAACAAACCATCCAAACCCAGGGAGAGCTGGGAGGAAAGAAACATCTACTTTGGTCCAACAACCACCCCTAGATCTCCACATGGATTGTACCTAGGACAGGTATTTTGACCTAAATGCCTACAACAAAATGACATTTTCATAAGCTGTAAAGTGCACAAAGCACATAACTACCGGATGATCTTGAAATAGTTGTATTGAAACTGATTATTAATTTCTGTGGGTGTGAACAGGATTTGAATAATCTCAGAGAGATGAACTACAGCTGTTTTTTGAATCAACTAGAGAGTGTTATCATGCCAAGAAAAAAAAATGTTCAGTCTATTTCAGACCCTGAAAAATGTCTTCTAAAATACAGATGATGAGAAACATTTTCTCACATTAAGTGTACAGTGTAAAATGTTCATATTGTTGGGGCACTGGCTGGTCTGCAAAGACTCTGTGGGTTGCTGATCTATGGTCTCACAGATATTTACAGGGATCTTTCAGATACTGCTAAGTAACGGGCACATTCAGTTCCACTAAAATGGTTAACAACAGCAAGTGTGAAGAGACTGTCAAATAGAGTTGTTTTCTCCCTCAATTTATGACCCACTAATCTAATTCTAAATTCCATAGGATTGGGTAAATGAGGCACAGCTTTAAACCATCAAATTAAAATCTACATTACCACAATATGAGAACCAGCTCTAAAGATCATCTTTCATGTTCTGCAGAACTAGTCACTAAATATAAATTAACACACTGCAAAGCCTGATCTTGATAATGATGCCTACTTCTCAATGACATGCTAGGGCAGGGAAATAGTGTATACCCATGGTTTATGCAATTTTTATGAACAGTAAGTCTTAATTCCTCTCTTTAAACATAATTTTTTATATTATTTATAATTTTTACTGACTGTGAATATTACATTCTCTTTCTAAGGCCTTTTTTCTTTTCTGGGTTGAGTGTGACCGTGCACTCTGTCTCCACATTACTGCAGTTGCTGGGCCAAGAACTCCAGACTTCTGTGGCTGGGTTACGCAGACAGTAGTGTCCCAAAAGACAGATCAAACATAAGTGTTTTTATTGGAATGATTTTCTGCAAAAGGAATAAGGAAATAATCTTGCAGCTCCTTTCTTCTACCTGCCAAACTCTATGTGCAACTAGAAAATACCTACATGTCTATCGGACCTAACTACCCAGTGGGTAACTTGGCCTGCAGAACCCTGAGGTTTGTACTCTGCAAGCTGGACTGGTCACTTTGATAGAGCCAAAGCTGGGGGGAAAATTCTCTGTTAAGCTTTTAAGAAGGATGAAAGAAAAAGAATAAAGAAACTTCCTATTTGGATAATGATTTTTTTAAGGGAATCAGGACTGTTAATCAAATGTTTCACCTTTTCCAGAGTTCATAGAAAACTTCCTGGTTTGTTACAGTTCTGTAAAGAGACTCATGATCAGAGTATTGGAAAACTGAAATATATGTGCATGGGTATTTTTTAAAATCACACCTGAGATCACAAGCTTGCCTCCAACCACTAGGTGATAAATTTTATTTCTCACTCCTTGTATACATATCTAACACTCAAGATGGAACTGAAAAATACCCACAATTACAGAATGTAGTTGCTCACAGTGGCCGAAGCAAATAATCCATCCCCTCATAGTGCTGCAGCATTAAGAACTGCAGCAAACCCCACCAGGATGTCCTGACAGGCAAACAGCTGCCAAGCCAGGAGAAACACCTCTGTGAAGCTAAAAGGCCCAACAGGACTCCAGTCCATGGGGACTGACTTGGCTGCACCCCCAGAATACAAGTGTCATGAAATCCTGGTGGCAATAAAGGCAAGGAAATCTTGTTAGTCATTGCAGCAGTGATGTCAGATGCCTCAGATTTATCACTGGTAAAATTAATTAACCAATATAAATGTCTGTGTCTGCTTGCTGGTAGGAGTCAACACAAATTATTTATGAGATTTGTAACGGTATCCAAGTCCAGGAGGTGTGTTGTAAGCAGTTTTCTTGCTAGAAACTCTGTTAATTGTGTGTATTAGAGAAAAAGAAAAAGGTGGTTCCGACCTGTCATGCCTCAGTGCCCTCATATCAACATACACTGTGGTGGGATCTGGTCCAGATGTTCCCTGTAAACAACAACATCAGCTAATCAGAACCTGATGGCTGGGAGGAGAAAAGGGTTTTACCCCCCAAATAACCAAACATTCATTTCAGTGCTAATTATGCTAATCAAATGACAAGTTATATTTAAGGTATTCATCAATCAAAGCTCAGCTTTACAGAATCCGAACAAGCACTGGAAACATACCTACCATGAGGTACTTGTCACCTTGGAGTTCAGGAAAACATCAAGCAGTCAGACTACTTAACCAACACATGTCAACAGAGGTTTTATTTGCTACAAAAGGCCACGTAATCAGCACATGGATACATACAAAAAATGTTAAACACATTTTGCCATATAAAGGAAGGCGGAAATTGCTGAGACACAGTTTAATGGCAGAAGCACATGGTCAGGAATGTGAAGCATGGTTTACTGAGAGTCTTCCATACATGCAACAGAGAATATATTTGAAGCTAAAGATAGTAAAGGTAGCACGCATGACATGAACCAATCTGGACTGAAGGTCTGTTAAGCAATTATTCTGATCCTTTTCAGTCTTCCACTGCATATTTTAAACCCTTGCTTTATGTCACAATATTTAGTTACTAGAAAAGAGGCAGACTAATTTTAGTTTCCTTTCATGCAGAGATGATGCAGTCTTTAGGCCTTTCCACCCACAGCTTTTCTGCAGTTTTGCAGCCTGCTATGATCTGCCCTTATCCAAAACTTCAAACTCATCACCACTGAACATCATGTGAATTCTCAATGCTCCAGGCTAGGGCTCTCTACTGCATATCTCATGCTACTGCTAAGCACAAAGCTAGAAGAAAAGCACAGCTTCATTCTGGAACACTGGCACGTTGGAAATTTTCTTTTCTGCAGAGGGATTCTCTTAAACCTGGTAAACTCCAGATGCACACACTCCTTTACCAGTTATTTGGATGTCTACAACTTAAACCAGCAGGCAACAGGAACTCCTAGTGATTTCTGTCCCATTTGGGATATATTGTAGAGTATAATTCTTCACATTAGGAATGTCTAGGGCTAAATTTCACATTTCTGCAATGCTGGCTGATTGTTCCCAAATTTTTTGAGCACTAGAAGTTGCAACCCAGACCCACAAACAGCTGATTCTTTTATCTACGGGGGGAAAGTGTTACCACTACCAACTGATACTTACTGAACAGGTACTGATCATCACCCACCACCAGAGGAGAACAGGAGTAATAGAGCTGCACATGCATGTTAGCCTCTTTAGCTTGTTATACACAATACAAGGTACAAAATCCTCTCTAGCTATTAACGACACGATTCTCAGTCTACTGGTAAACTCAGCAGTGTAACAGACTAGTGCTGAGTGGAGAACTTATTTGAAATATATGCAATGTTGAAAAGAAAAAAAACCAAAACCGAGGAAAAATTGGTTATCTTTAAAAATAAAACTGAAGCTGATTTGATTTGTAAAATAATAGAAATAATCAAGTTTGAAAATCAAAGACAATCACTATGGAATTTATTATTTTCAGCATGAATGAAATAGTTACAATGGACATCTAATATTTGATGAAACCTGCATCCAGATAAAGCTGTACTGGACTTGTTTATAATTTTATAGAAGGATCTGAAAATCCCCAAATCTCCAGACTCAATTTCTAGTCTGTCCCACTGTTGGAAGCTGATAGGTGGGTATTGAGGGAACATGAAAATCCCCTACCTGCTCGGCCAGCTTCCCCAGCCTGTGAGGCTATAGCAGCAGGAATAGCAGGGATGAGGGAGAGAAGGAAAGAAGGTAACACAAGACGAAAATAATAATAAAAATGGGAATGAAGGGTGGGAGAAAAAAAAGAGGAGAATGCAAAAAGCAGGGAGTAAAATAAAAAGAAAAACAATGTCAAATACAGGAATTTTACAAATTAACCATTATACCATTAAAGGTTAAAAAAAGTAAAAAATGAGGTGTCAACATTTTAGTAGAGCAACAGAAGAGACAGCTGTAGACTGCTAACCTTGGACAAACAGACTTAAATGGTTTTAGGACACTACAGACAATGTTGTTAGTGGAAAACACGTGTCTAGCATACTGATTTTTTTTGTTATTATTGTTTTTGAAGTCATTAAACATTATGGCCCTCCTATTTTAATGCACTTTATTCCATTGGGAATCCCAGGTCTGCTGTTTTACTAGTAAATGAAATTTGTAAGTGATGTCATCTGGAAATCAAAAGTAAACTCTCTTTTGGAAAAAAAAAAAAATTAATATACAACAGAAAAAGATACTTACACCTTCTTGCATACAGATTAACCTGATCCTAAAGTGAAATAAAATCAAGGCTTGGTGCATAATCTAACTACTGGAAGATAATATATAAATGGAGTAACTTCAGAGCCCAGTAAGTCTTCATTCCTATTTGTTATGGCAAACAGTAATACATATAAAGAACAGTAAAATTAAAAGCTGATCAGGTCTCCACCATGACTGATAACTCAGCAAAGAGACAAAAAATCCTCAGTGGAGACTAGTCCTAAGGCAGTACTGTCACGTGGAGTATCTAACACCAGATGGCTGCTGTGGGATTTGCCCTACAACTTGTGAAAACAAACAGCTCTGAAAGCCCTGGCATCCCACATTCCTCTCACCAGACTTCTGAATGCCAGCAGAGTTAAAAGACTGCAGGAAGCCGCCACAGCAGCACCTTAAGACAGGTTTATTTTAGATACAAAGATGAAACATTTAACAGAAATAGGATGCATCTACTTATTGGATTGACACCCCAAAATGGTATTGCTAATAATCCAGGCTGAACACTGCAGTGTAACTAGAAGAAAGCAGGAGAATTACTGAAATCCAGCAGTTACGTAATTCATTGCCTGTGACTATACTGCACGTTCAGAAAGGACTTTAAGAGTAGCAGAGCTTCATATGGCTTTTAACTACAGAATGGCTTGAGAAAGCAGCTGAATTATCAGCAACATCCTTCCGTGGCCACTTGCAGCTGGGATACTCTGAAGAGTATTTCAAAGGAAGCAGAGTCTAAGCCAAGACCAGAAGGACTGACTCAATTTGTCTGTGCACATTTATTTTGAGAGATGGAGATAGAGAGCATCTGTTATGCTGGTAACAAGGGAAAAACAACACAACTTCTGGAGTATCAGATATTTACTTAGGACATGCCTGGTAGTGTTCAAGAAAACAAAATGAGACATACAGAGTTTTCTGTCTGAAAATGGGTATATCATAAGTCACACCTCTTGGGCTAAATAAATCTCTGCTCATCCACAGGGCTGCCACTGATGAACCATCCTGGTCTGAGCAAATCTCAGCAATATGCCAGGCTTTTATTCTCTGACTGCAGGTCAAAACTGCTTGAAGGACCACCCCAACAAGTCAGCTGTAGGGCTGACCACATGCCAGGACTCAGTGCATACCTAATTTCCACTCAAGTCAAAGGCCAAGCCACATGATCTCTCCTACTTCCCTCTTCAGAGTTAAAATCCTGGAACTAGCCTATCAGAAATCCTAAGGATTTAAAAATAACTGTTTTTTTGGGGTTTATTTAACAACCTAAGGATGTGGCCTCAGTGTTTACTCCGAGTCTGCTTCTGCTCCAGCAATGCTCAGAAAAGGAATTTTTGGTGTGCTCTTGGCAATGTCACCTACACAAGCACAGCAGCTGGAGCTGTGAAAAGAACTCCATGGAATGACTCATAGCAAAGGTGGGAAAACAGAATCTGAGGGAGCTCACCCAGAGCTATAGTGCATTGCTAAGTGTGAATCATACCTCTGACACAGTGCACGGTCTCCTGTGGCACTCTCTGCAGACCTACCTTTTATTACTTCACTGATGAACCATCCTCAGAAAGTGTGATCTATTACTAAGTAAAAAGAAATATTAACTTTATGCCCAAAACTGAGTAACAAAGATTCCTTTGCTGGACTGTAAGGAAGGGGTTCATTTCATGTAACTTCAGTCATTAAAGAAGAAAGGAATGGTCTCCTGATGGTGATGGATCCCATCCCCAGATGGGCGCCTGAAATTTCTCAAAATATTTCTGTGATTCCACTGACTCTTGATGGATATGGGACAACTCCCTTTTCTCTAACTCTAACTCAGTTAGAGGAGCTAGAAAACAAGCAAGATGAATCCTTAGCTTGGACAGATTTGTTAGTACATTTTCAGGGTTAACTAAGGAAAACTAACAACTTCTAGAAGTTTTCACTCAACTGAAATTGAGTAGCAGGTTGAATAAAATGAAAATATTTATTCCAAGTGTTTAAATGGAAATCAGCTAAAATCCTAGAGAACCATCTGTGCTGTTGTAAGAAACCAGCTACTTTTCATATCTATTTTTCTCTCTCTCTCTCTCTCATGCTAAGATGCTAGTTAATGAGAATTAAAATATGCTAGATGCAATCTTTTCATCTCACTAATCCCTGGACCATTATCTGTGACTATACAGCCATAAAAGGTCAGATATTAATAGTATTTAAGTGCCTAAAGATGGAGGGAATTATTTATTTTCAAAAGCACATCTCTAGAAATCTAGTCCAAAATGACAACATCAAAGGAAACATACTAAATTTGCTCTCAGTTTGAAAGGAAATGAATACAAATGACAATGCATTAGTCTGTCAGTGATCACAACCCGGAAATTAAGATAATTTGTAGAGTAAGACTCTTTTGTACCAAAGAGATTATCACAATGATTTCCTTTTCAAGGTAATCTTTAATAAAATGTTAAATTCTGCTATACACACACACACAGAGACACACAGCTGCAGACACACAGACTCACACATTCACACACACACATGTGCATACACGTTCCTCCTCTTCTTTTTGTAGAGGTGAACTGTAAAAGCTTTCTGGAAAAATCAGGATACTTTTCTCTGTAAACATTTGAGTCTTGGATTTGTTGTAAAAAATTGGAAATCAAGAAGGTATCAAAGATAATATCCAAGTTGTATTAGAGGTAGCCCAAGGAGAAGAAACCTGGATAGGTCTTTTTTGCTGGTAAGGGTCAGTAGCTGAATACTGAGATATGTTTTACAAAGGTGATTAGTAGATACATATTTTAGAAACACTGCAGAACAGGCTGGATCACCATTATCTCTGTAGAAGATGCTGTTCCAGGAACCACGTGCTGATCTCATAGATGACATAACTTGGAAGAAAAAAGCAAAGGCAGATGCTATTGACTCAGATATTTTGAGAAGTAGTTTTATGCAGTGTGAAGAATCCAAAACTCATAACCCATTTCTGGAACACATTGGAGACAATACGAATTGCAGGAACATTGTAGATGAAGGATTAAAATTTAATTTGTTCCTCAACTGAGAAAACAGCATAGCCCACAAGCTATTCTGGAATACCACTATCCATAAACTTCCAGAAAGTTTGGAAAGAGCATTCAGTCTAATTCAGTATCCAGTCCCTGGCAATGTCTACTGCCAGATGCTTCAAAACACGCAAGACTCTATATACTCCACCAAAATGACATGTTTTGTGGTGATGCTTGCAAATAAAACCTTTAGTAATTTTTCAAACACCTTTAAAACTTGCCAAACAAGCCTCAGCCCAAATGCTTCAAAAACAATTCTGCTTGGGAGGATCATGTTGCTACATATAGCCTGTCCTTAAGTGGCTTTTCTCCATTCCATCCACACCACTCTTTAGACAGTGTTTGGTTTTTAGTTTGTCCTGTGGACTGAGATGCCACATCTTAGTAGAACTCAACAAAGCCTGACATTAAGCTATACAATCAGCCAGGCTGTTTAACCATCTCATTCAAGGCTCTCATTCTGCGCTGTTCCTAAATCCACAGGCACTATCATTAACAATATTCCTTCAGAGATTTAGCCACTTTTACAGTTTGATTCAACAACTCTTTCAAGAATTTCTGTAAAGAACCATCTAAGAAGCAATCTTCAGCTAAGGAGCAAACACAATCAAAAGGCAGATATACACAGTCAAGCCATAATCCAGCCTAACTCCATGCTGATTAGGACTTCCAGTTTCTCTGAGTGTAGTCAGCTTTCCTGCATGTTTGCAGTGGGTTGACCCAGTCAGCAGGTCAGGACCCACCCAGCTCCCTGTGGAACAGGGGAGTTATAAGAGGAGCAAAAGTGAGAAAACCCACAGGTCAAGATGAAGAGTTTAATGACTGAAAGAGAGAAACCCAAGTGATGCAAAAGCAATCACTCCTCAATCCCCTATGATTGATGCCTAGCCAGTCTCTGAGCAATGACTACTTTGGAAGACCAACCACCCTTTTTCTTTAATGCTTAGCATGACATTAAGTGGTATGGAATATCCCAGATCAGCTGGGGACAGATTTCCTGGCTGTGTCCCTTGCCAGCTTCTTCCTCCTCCACCCTGCCTGCTGGAGGGCATTGGGGTGATTGTGCAGGGGGCACAGAGAGAAATGGGGACAGCCCTGAAGCTGTGCAGGACTGGTCAGCAAGAGCCCAGCCACTGGTGTGCTCCCAACACAGTCAGTCACAAATCAAAAACACAGCTCCACACAGGCTGCTATTAAAAACACTAAATCCCAGGCAGAACAAGCACAATGTTACTTCCAACAGGCCACACTTTGTTATTGCACCTGGCTTACTGCTGCTTAGTGTTTTCCCCTGATTTTATTACTTGTTCTGAATTAAGTATTTGTAAGTGATGCAACCACCATCAACTGTCCAGAGATCAGTGCACATCTAAAATGGAGATTTTCATTAGTGGCAAGCAAAATTCTGCAACTAAAAATTTGCCCTTGTAATCTAAAACATCCTTCATGTCTGGTCCCTCCAACTACCAGATGCCAGAGAAGTTGAGTTGTCTTTCAGAAGCAGCTCCACCACAGCTGCAGGGGAGAGCTGACAGGCCCCATCCTGATGAGGGTATGTCATCTCTTCCCTGCTTCCCCTACTTTCTAAAACTTCTTTATTCTTGGAGAATATTTATGGTAGCAACTACAGAATGGCAAACCAAACAACTCTACCTCTGGGCAACAGAATGACTTTTAACCTTGCTCAGCTTTGCCTTGTCATATGTTTGACAGTAATAATTAAAGACACCCTAGGCTGTAGGGATACTCTGCTGCAGTCAGAGAGAAAGCAAGATGCCAGAGAAGTTGGGCACACCTCCTTGTATTCAGATCCTGGTAACACTGAAAAGGGCAAGAGGCTAAAGTAGGCACAGACATACTGCTCTCTGCTGAACCCATAACCTCAATTTGTCAGGTTTTTTGATTAAAAGATATTTACATTTACAATCAGAAAAGGATTAGCAGATTCTTATTTGCAGTGTCACCGAGAAGATTTGTTCTGACTTGCACACTGAAGCAGGTACCCATGTGACCTTCAAGAGAAATCCTTCACATAAACCAGGGGTAACTGCCAGATCTGAGATGTGGGATGGACCACACAGAGTACAGGCAAGTCCTACTGAGGACACAGTGACTTTGAAGAGGTTAGAGACATGGCACATGACCAAATGGATATGGAACTTCCCAGCCAGAGCTGCTGCCAATGCAGAAGGTGATTCTTTTAGTATTTAAAAGGTTATTAAATTAGAAAATATATTACACTTGAGCAGGACACCTATGGTATTATTACAGGAATAATATGTGCAACTTTGAAACCAGATTTGGAAGGACAGGAAGAGATTAAAAGTCACAAAAATGAGACAGAGATGAGCAAAGCATATATTAAGGTTCTTTATCTATTTACCAAAATTAAGATGTGTATTAGATGCATGACAGAAATGAGAGTCTTATTCTAGAATAAAAAATGTCTGGATCTAATGCCAGATGAATTTAAACTGGAAATAAGAAATTAATTAAAAATGGAACTCCCAAAAAAAAAGGCAAGTTAACTTTCATCACATGAAGTCCTTAAAGATAAAATACTATACTCCAGATCAACCTAAAACTATTTGCTTCGTGTAGTTATCTCTGGTTGAAAAACTAGATGCTATTCAGAAATTCAGACCAGATAGCTACAGTGCTCCATCAGTCATTAAAATTATGACTCAGTAAAGATTCCTGGAGAATGCATGTTACATCCTATCCTTGGGACTTTTCTTCTGATTACAGATCAAATCCAAGGAGATGTAGCAAAATAATTTTCCTCGTGTAGAAAATACCTACCTAGTTAAACAAGTAATGGTTGGAAATGTTTTATGAGCAGAAGGAATCCATTTTGCAACACACTGAAGTAAACACTTGGAAACTGTAGCTTACATGACATGATTACATACTGGCTCTGGAGTACAGACTACACCTTCTGTCACTGTCAGGTGGTTTTTCTGAATTACTGTATTCATGGGCAGAATAAATGCTATGATTGCAACATGAGAGGAATGGATTGTTGACAAAGTAAGAGAAATTTACTACCTGTGTATGCAAGAACATTAAGTACCACATGCATTTTCTTAGTATGTCTACAACCAAACAGCCAAAGGAAATAGAGTGAACTCCTCTTACTGACAACCATTTCCTTTAAACAACTTTGAGCTTAAGGAGTGAAAAATCTTACCTGCAAACATATTGCCAGGTTAACTCTACAGCCAAGTGATGTGCTGACAGCCCGTGGATGGAGACCCAGGTCTTTAAATAGCTTTGAAAAGGACTGAGTAAGAGCTATCCGAGGTCGTTCTTCAGCCACCACTACACATGTCCGTACACGTGAAAGGTCCAGTCCCCTTGCCTAGAAAGAAGTCAAAATGTAACAAAGGCCACAAACTGGCAGATTTAATGCAAAACAGAAGTTCTTAAGTGCATTATGCAGGTAATAGGATTCAAGAGAAACAGCAGAACAGAGCTAAGGTATCAGTACAGCTTCCATTTTTCCTGGAGGCCGGATGGCCAGATGACATTCTAATAGCTGAAAGAGCATATACTTGCTTGTCATCTCAACATTAGCACGTAGGAAATGATGGGCATGCTAATTCTGAAGGGAGGGAATGCTATTTCCCCAAATTAATTCAGATGACAGTGAATAACAGCAAACAGGAAGCAATGTCTAGACTTGGAAAAACTGATTAGGAACTTATTAAGTGAGGATGGCAAAGGCTGGAGACATCATAAATATCAGCATCTCAAGATTAAATTTATTTCAGTAGCACATGGGAAATTCCAGATGATTTCAGATATTTAACTGGCTACCTGGCTTTTAATTGTGGGGGGGAAAAGAAAGATATAGCCTCCTCTCCATACAAGGACCATCTATTTAAAACAACACAGTACTTCTAAGCATGTGATTATTTAACTATAGGGGTCAAAACCAAACTAGTACTTCATATAACCAGGGTATTCATAAAACACTATACAATGTAAAATACTCCTTGAACCTCTTGGACATTTATACCTCTGTTTTCCAACACCTGCCTATCAACACAGGCTGCAACACACATCAGAGAGCTTAGGTAAATAAAAGCCTTTCCTTGAATTTTAATAGTTCTGTGATCTGAAGAATGACTGGTATTGATCCACAGCCTTTGGCAAGGAGTAATGTGGGTTCTGTGGAAGCTGCCTGTGCCCTCTGATGGTTTTTTCCTCCCAGCAGCCATTCAGCAGAGTGTTCAAGGCTCCCAAACCCCACCATGCGGGCGGCAGGGCGTGCAGGACAGCAGAGCCACTCACCTTCAGTGACTCTGTTTGCGAACCGAGTCCCTTAGTACAGAGCTCCATGACTGAATAGGAACAAAAAGTGTCCCTCACTTTGTACTGACTCACGGCAAGAAGCCACAGGGCAGGATTGGTCTCCAGTTCTGAGGGAGGAATCAGAATAGACTGGTGTCCTGAATAAACGCTGCAAGACACAAGATTCATTAACACACACTAAACACCAGTGTCCACAGACAAGCCATGGGGTACTTGAATACACAGTTTATCACAGCACTGGTTGAATCATGTAAAGCATCCACAGCTCCAGAATTTTAACATAATGTTTAACCCTATTTTTTTGCTGTACTTCCAGAGTCTGTGATGAATCATGAGGACTGCAGGCAGAATGTGCTCCTAATACTAATTTACTCAAAATTCCAGTGGACTTTGCTGTTAGAACTGTACCAAAAAGAGAAAAATAGCTCAGTTGTTAATGGTGTGAATAAGCAGTATAATAATATTAAGAAAAATTAATTGCTGCTGATAAATACTTTGGATTGAGTAATTAGCATTTTAAGAAACCGTGACTAAAAGAGTCCATATTATTACTTAATATGGAAGCAACCTGTCTCCTGCTAAAGCAAGCAAGAGGTCTTCAATAATTTTCAAGGGAGTAAATTTGGCCCTAATTTACCATCCCTTGTGACTTTAAATTTCTTCTGTGGAAGTTTTAGAAACTTCTGAAATTCAAATATATTACATCTCTTGTATACTGGATACCCACTGAGGATAAATATTGCAAAAATACACTTATCAGGGCCCCTTAGGGAAACAATTATGTCAGAGCTAATTTCTCTGGTACCTAAGGTTCTCCCCAAGGGAAAAATATTCCCAATTTGATGACTTTATTTCCCATGGGTTCTGTGTTGTTCACTCATCTCACACAGGCAGATTTACCATCAGTTATACAGTCCCCTCACATCTCAATTTGTGATCTGTAGATATTTCAAATCGGAATGGTGACAGCATAAAGCCTCCAAATCATGCAAGTTCTGAGAAAGGACCATAAAAGCCCCCAAGATTTATGACGCATAAAAGAATTTCATTTGTGACTTGAAAACTTGAAATGTCAGCTTGGTAAAGTTGATGTTTTCAAATCCAAGTGTCTGAGGTAGGACACAAAGTGGAACTTTATTTTCAGGAATATGAGCATCTCTGTAACACTGGACATCAGGCACCTATGCAGTTCTTGCAGATTGGCTGCACACACACACATTCCCTTGTTGGACAGAGTGCCCCCAGTTCCTTCAAACCCACATGAGAGTGCTTTCAAAAGCTGTGCCATGTAGAACGAGGTTTGTGTGACCTGGATGTCCTTACTTGGTATGATAACGGCAAAAAAGGTGAACAAGTCCAGCCACAACAGCAGTTAATAATCCAAATTGTTTAGGTCTTTGCTGGAGTATAAGCCTGAGGGTGCCATGGAATATGTATGAACTACAGTTCAAGCAATTTTGTTTATCACAGAGGAGGATTTTGTCTTTGCATGCCCTAGTGCTCCCACTCTGGGTGACTGATGACCAGTGCCTCGCCTAGAGCAATGTGCTCTGGGATGGGGCTGACACAGAGGACACAGCACAGGGCAGGAAAATGAACCATTACCCTTTCATGGAATCAGAATAAAGTATCACTGAACTTTGAGCATGTGCTGCATAAACGTGTGAAAAGAGATCTTGGCAGCATTACCCATGCCTGAAAGGGGAATGCCCTGAGCTCAAGCGAGAGATCAAACCAGCCAGCGAGTAGTACCATTTTTTACTATGAGTATTACCTCACTCTTTCATTCTTAGCAAATTGTATTAAGTTGTTCAGAGAAGACCAAAAGACCTTTAAGCTTAGGGCTCCACAAACAATCACGGTGTGCAATCTGTCTGGTAAATACATAATTCTTACCAACAGGAAGCTGTTATCACTCAAGTAACAACCTGGGATGGGCTCCAATCTGTACAAATATGGTATACAAACCCTTCAAACCCTTCCCCCTGACCCTCAACTTCTCTAATTGATGCAACCAGTATTAGGTGAAAAAATTATCTGCACAATAATAAACATGATGCCAGGGTGTCAAATGAGGGAGAATTATTACTCACAACCCAATTAAGATCCCTTAGGTATCACTTACTTAACGGGGCAGATGTCACCAAAATAAAAACTAAATCAAAAAACAAAACTTTATCCCTGTACTGAAAAGTGTTCACACAAACTGCACAGTAATATTGGACAAGAAAGCTGCATTGCATTGGTAGGAAATCAGGAAATTGATTCCAAGCGTATTTTACTAGGAAATCTTTCAAAATAGCAGAATTTACACCAAAGACAAATGTTTTCCCCCTCAGCAACACTAATGTTGTGAGGGTGAACTGTCTACTTCTCTTGATCAGCTTATGGAGAAGGAAGTGGGTTTGCTCCCTCCAACAGTCCTGCAGCAAAGTATGAGGATCTGGATGCAAAATAACCCATCTTCAGACTGAGGGAAACAAATACTCTTATGATCAGGCTTAGACTAAAAAAATTACTCCAACTGGACTGAAACAAATTAAGATGTTTCTAGGATGTTTTCCGAGTTTTCTAATGCCTCAAAAATACTGTGGAGTTCAGGATCAAACTGCACAGCAGAAGGAAATATCCAGCAGGAAGAAAACCTTCTGTGGTGGAGAGCCTCACACGTGCTGCTCTTGACTGCAGTACACAAACCTACAGCCAGCTGATACCATGCCTGCAAACTTCACGCCCAACACAGGCTTTGCCTACTGAGCTGTGGTTTAATAATCCACACATATCCTCTGATTTGCAAGAGCAGTTGGTGGAGCTACAAGAAGAACTACAAAGGCATAATTGTGGGGTGAATGTGCCAGTTCCACAGCTGAGTGGTTTATGCAGCACCTGGTCACCATGATGTCGGCCGTAACTTGGCTCAGCTCCCTGAATCAATCTCTGAAACATTACGCAGAATTTGTTTATTAGTCCAAGCCACAAAATGCTCCATATCCCTGAAAATTCACAGATTTATATTCCCTGAGAAGCTGTCTATCACTTGTGTTTTGGTAGAGAGAAGCTGAGGAAAAAATACCCTTGTACAGTTGGTTGAAACATTTCATACCCTCCTAGTGGTTTCAAATCACTGTGAGATGCTAGAGGGTGTTTGCTTAGCATGAATGCCAAACACCACACAGAGGACCACGTGCTTGAACAAACTGCAGTTGTGTAAGGCTGCTTTGGAGGTGCTGGATAAAGCTTGATATGGTTTCAAACCTAAAGGAAGTTCTGTCAATGCTTCCTCCATGTAATTCTAGGAATGGCAGAGAAGTTTGATAGGTTCATCCAGGTATGGAATTCTAGATTTGGTAGAGTTAATCCTGAAACTGAGGCACTGAACAATGTGAGGCAGTTCCATCTCAACATGAAACAATGATAGTTAAATGGTTAAGCTGTCAGCTTGGCTATTCTCATACAGGAACCAACAAAACCATGGTGAACACTGTGGCAGCAGGGGGATGAATGGGATATTAGGAAAAACTTGTGAGTTTAAATATAAACTGTTGAACTTAAAGTCCCCTTTCTGAGATTGCAACAATATATGATACAATGGACTAGGTGCAAGATTTTACTTATGTAAATACTGGGAAGGAACTGTATCAAGATTGTTTCTTCCATTGCTGCAGAAATCTGTGTCACAAAAGCATCCACCTCCTGATGCAAGTCTTAACAACAGGAACAGACACAGTGCAGAGCATCCCTACATCACCTTGTCACAATGACTTTTGGGATGCAGATGTAGAGTGAAATGCAGGGGTGGCTGAGGTGCAAGGTCATCTCTTAGAAATGCTGTCTTCCTTTAGGGGACTGCAGAGCAATCCAAGGGAAAAAAGTATTCATGTGGTGGACAAAGCCTTATATTTTGGCAGTAAGTGAAGAGCCCTGTCTGCCTGCACTAAGCAAGGGCTGCCCAAGGACAGGGATACTCCAGGTAAAGCACCAGGATGTATTTTGGTACGACGGCACCATCTGATCACGACACTGCCAGCAGGCTGTTCTGGCAGCATATGGAGATTCCTGGAAGGACCTCTTGGCACTTAACTGTTCCACTGAATTGGAGTTTTAGCCCATATTGTGCTGAGGCAGGTTAGCAGTAAAAGCTGAGGTTTTATTATAGCTCCAAAAATTTCAGCAGGTCAATAAATGCTGACAATGGCAAGTGCAGTTTGCAATTGCATTTTGGCAGTTACTGACCCATCACTGCCCTTACTCCTGTGTCCTTGTCAGGTGACATGAGCTGCTTCCCCACTTTCCTGGAGGGTGGGTACTGCTGAACCCTGTAAGTGTATGCACTTGGTTTCTGCATTTCTACAGATGATATTTGGCATTTGGTGATCAGAGACAGGTATGGGAACTGGGTGTTTGGTAGAAGAAAAGCCTTTACAATCACATGGACCAGACCTTGTAGGAAGGACAGTACAGGCTATAGAGGACAGTGTTTGGGCATATATCTCTCTCTTAGACTTCAAAGGACTTGGGCCAAAATTAAATCTTCAGTTCTGGAGATCCACCATGTACAAAAACC
>VYXD01008114.1:861186-1043610 GCA_013397195.1 Hylia prasina | reverse complement strand
TATGGCATGGCCACTGCAGACCAGAAAATTCAGTTCCTCTGGTCCAGTCTGAGACTCACTGACTTACACAAATACATGCTCAGTTTCTGAGAACATATATAAAGTCCATTAAAAATTATTAAGGTACCTAATTTTAATTTGAGCAAGGACAATTCTGTCTTCCAGCAGTAAAAGTAGAACTGCAATTTGAGTTGGTTTAGCTGGGCTAAAGTAGAGGGAAAATTCTTATTCTATTGCATTACTCAGCAACTATCAATTAAATGAATCCTCACTAATGAACTGTAGAATGCTGTATTCTGCCCCACAGCAGAAGCATTAAGACAGGGACATCTTAATTTCAGGAGGCATTTCTGAACAATGGGATTTAGAATTCTTTTTTTTTACATTTGAGGATTTTTTTTTCCTTTTAAAGAATGTAATACATTTTAAAATGTAATGCAATGCAAGTCAGAATACTAGGATCACCTTCTCAGAATGGATAAATGAGATTATTAAAGAGAAAACCACAAAGATAATGTATTCTTTTATTGAATCATGAGTAAGAACTCGTTAAAATTAGGAAGTTAGAGGTTTGAGAACTCACATGGGGCTGATGTCAATTGCCACACCCAGGACTTGCTGCTCAATGAGAAAGGTTCCAAGGAAACCCTGCTGGAGCATGCAGCCACTTTAGAGGGAACAGCTCTTTTTAATGTATTGCTCTGCTTTGCAAGGTTTCTTTTCTTTATTATTTTATAACCTTTAGGCCATAAAATAATAAATTTTAAAAAAATAAAAAAACTTTGCAAAACTATGCAATATATTCCAAACTTACCAAAGGGCTGGCTCCATGCTCCAGCAGCTTTCCTAAGTAGCTTTGAGCTCACAGAATGGGGCATTCTGGGGCACCGCAGTGGAGCAGGCCAGCACAACATCTAAGCACCTACAACGGGGATAAAAGGTTAGTTTTTCTTTCAATTCCTTAGTCAATGCCTCCTTTGGTCTAGTTAATAAAGGAATTTAAATGTACTTTTAACTGCACCCAGCACAGGAGGTTGCTCTTGCTTCCTGCTGGGTTCCTAAAACAAAGAGTTCCAATTTAACTCTCAAAAGCCCCTAACTTATAAAAAATTGAAGATCAAACTTCATTTCCGTATGTCATTAGAAATATTAATTTAGTAAATGGAAGTGGTGACAGACCATAATAAGTTTGGAGTAGAAATCTCTGAGTTAGAAATTGGGGTTGACTTGTTGGGCAGGATCCAGTCATGCTGAACCTCAAAGGGTGAAATGCAAAGTTACAAAATTTTATGTTATGAGGAGGTAAGAGCCTTATAAACTCCAGGATGTACTTTTTCCTATCACATCAAATAATACTCATTTCTAAAATAGTAATGAAATGGAAATTAGATCTGTAAGTGGAATTAATTAGGCTGTATCTTGATGCCAGCTTTCTCCAAATGACAACTGCAATTCTAGCGGCCTGAAGTTTTCCTGATTTAATAGGAACAGGAGATCAGTGGCAAAGAAGAGATTGATGTGAAGGTTTATAGGACAAGAGCATTGCTGGCCTGATCTCAGTTCCTTCAACTCCCTTGTTTCCTTTCTCTTCTTTGAAAATGGTATCTAAAATTTTCTATTCCTTCTGTAAGTCACAAATGAGCAGAGACTCTGATTGCTTTCTCCCAGAGGCTTGCTGTCTTAATTCACTTGCCAGTCATAAACAATCTTCTCCTTCTGAAAGGCTGAATACTATCAGTATTGGGAAGGACCTAAGGGCAGCAAATGCGTGTTTGTTGGAAAAATGGTTCTGAAGTAAAAAAAAATAAATTAATTGCATTCAGGAGAGTCTTGGGCACCACAAATTACTCAGGTTTTGGACAGGCCAACATTTATCTGTGTTTTATGGTTCTATCATGATGTTACATAGAAGTTATTCCTGGATGCTCTTTGTTCCAACTCTATCCTACACAATGATACATTCCTTAGCTGAACTCTCCTATGGTGCTGTACAGACCTGTCCTGGCCTAACAGTGCTGACATCAGCCCATGCTGGAACACTCAAGCCTTCATCAGAAATAATCAACCGACTTTAAAAAAGCAACATTTAAAAAATTAAACATAAAACAGAGTGATTTAATTAAAGTCTCAATATTTCTGAAGCTTTTCTTTTTTGCAGCCTCGGTAGTTTTACTTTTATGCTGGGTAAATAAAACACTGAAAACCCCAAATTTTTTGAAAACAAAGGCAACTCTAATCCGTATGTAAAATCTAAAACAGCATTAGGCAAGTATAGCTTAAATCAAAAGAAACTGATTGAGAATGAATAAGATAATACTGTTAATCTTTAGCCTATTTAATATATAATAACAAATATTTTAAAAGGGCAATAAACCATGCCAATAGCCTACTTTTAAATAAACAATAATTGCTGAAAAGAAATTGTTGCAGATGTTATCAAATAATATTTCCTTCAGGTATTTAGTATATTGGTACAGTTTATCCAAAGTATTTTTAATGCCGTGGATTATCTTCATTTTAGTAACTAAAAATAGCAGTACTGCTAACACCAAAGAACTTTCTGTGGAGAGAGCAAAGATGTCAGACTACTGTGACTCTGAGATGCCTTCATCAAAATGGGCTGCACTAACACTCCCACAGTTCTTTTCCTTCGCCTCTGCATCAACCCAGCTAACTTAAAAAAAAATAAATCAATAGACCTACTTTCACTGCTGAACTGTAACTTCCCTGGAGTATATTGACAGAAATGTTATATTTTTAAATTTATTAACCAAAAAAGCTGGTTCATGTTTCATTAGATTTTTTTTTTTGTTTTCTGATAACTTCGCCACTGCGATACAAGTACCTGCAAGAAAACACACTTCTGTGTCTCTGCAAAAATGGCATCCTGAAAGTCCCACAAATGAGAGAGTCCCCTGACAGCTACTCCTGCTTTCAGATTAGAGAATGAAAGAGAGGACACGAGGAAACCACTTCCTTAAGGTAATATTGGTAAAGCACTGCTTTCATCAAATGAAACAAGCCAGACTCTGCAGAGACAGCAGTAAAGCAGCAGGAGGTCAATGAGCAGCCGTGCTGATGCTCTGTACTTCCAAGTCTAAATACCCACGGCCATGCCCTGCTCAAACAAACCACATCCTGCACACAGCAGTTTCCACATAGCTTCCAGCAATTCCAACTGCCTGTGGCTGTCCCAGGGGCACTGTCTGTTCGTCCCAGCCTCTCATCACTCACATCATCCCTTCTGTTGTGCCACAGTATAATAGAAACCGTGTTTCAGAAAAGGCTGAGGAGAAGCCTCACCTGCAGAGGCACCAGAGGACAAACCCAAGTCCACAATAGGGGTCCAAGCAGATCGCGACTTCCCGGGAGGGATAAAGCTCACACTGCAGCTTAATAGAACGACAAAAGGCACTAGTGGCTGCATGAGACATCTGAAAGACAACAGCAAAGCAGTTAAAATGATCAACTGTGTCATTGGAAGGCTCAATCCCAGACTTCACCAAGTGCATACATCAATTACAGGATAAAAGCACCAAATAAATATTGACTTTATGCTCAATGTAATTGACTTTACGCACACCGGTAATTTATATCTTAGAAAACATAATTTTCCTTCAAGAGGGCATCCAAATAATTGTGAAAGGGGAGAGGAGACAGAATGAATGGTAAGTTTGAAGTGATTTAGGAAGAAAGCTGTGAGTGTTTTAAAGATGTGCTCCAAGCTGTATGCAAAGCTAATGATAACATGCTACACTTTCTGTAAGAATAAAGGAATGAATGACTGAATGAAACACTGCTGATCATTGGTAACATATTTTAAAGTATGTGTTTCTTAACAAAATAAATAAAAAATGCCAAAGCACTTTTTAAATTGAAAGGGATTTTTCCAGCAAAACAGTACTAAGGACCTAATCATTCAGCAGTAAAAATCCCCAATAAACTTAGTAAAGTTTCTGTAAATAAGTATCTGTAAAATATCTTCATGTTCTCCAGCTCATAGTTGAGAAACAGGCTCTTAAAATCTTGATAAGGAAGCTTTCAAAGATAATACAAGCAGAAAGTAGAAATAAAAAACCTGATCCAAAGGAAATTCTTCTGATTTTTTTCCTAGTTTTAGGATGCTTTCCAGACTCACCCATCCTGACTTACAAGTTCTAATGACAATGGAAACAGGAAAATATCTTTTAATGTTTGTCCTCTCTATTAGTAACAAGAAAGACACCAGTGTTAGAAATACAGTCTGGATAGGAGTTAACTTACCAAACCTTTGATCTCTGTCACAAAGGGAGCTAGTTGCTTTTTATACTGCTCACTGAGAGTCAGTGGAGGAAAACGGGCACTTGGAAGGTAAAATTTATTTGATCTTAAAGTAAACAGGGGAATAAAGCTCCAGAAGTGACTTTCTCTCCATTCCAATGACAGCTGTAACTGAGGCTGGATGTGCTCCAAGTGATGCAGAAGGACCAGCTCTGAATGGGTGTCAGTGTGGTGATCATCTGCAGTCTGCAGATTAATTCAACTCCAGATGAATCAGGACCACTTTTGCACATGGGATTAAACTGAACTCCATAGGCATGGAACTGCTGTTATTCTGTGAATTTTTACACCATACTGCATGCAAGCTATTGAAAATGTTGAGAGTAAATGCAAGTGGAATCTACCACTTTCAAAGTGATTACAAAACATCTATCAACTTTTCAGGAGCCACAGGAGTTACAGCCATTTCTTTTAATTTAGTACCACTGCATTACGAATATAAGCCTTGTGGCCTCTTTTGATCATTTTTATAGTTAATTAATCACTAGATGATGTAGTAGATGATAACTGTTTACATAAACCTGCTGAGTCAGTGACCTGCAGGCTGTGTGACCCAGATATTAGAAGCTAATCAAGAATTCCTTGATAGATTTATCTGTATTTCCCTCTAGCCACACTAAGAAAGGCTCATTGACTTGTCCTGCCTTTGACTATCTTTGAAGTTTCCCACATACTCACTTTGCATAGTTAGTAGTCATTACTGCAAGTCTGATAAAGTATAATTCAGACTTGATTTAATACAGATGACTGCATATGAAGCAATCATTTGAGGCTTTCTCAAGAGGAAATGAAGATTTATATGACATTCACTCCTTTAAAAAATAGATGTTTTATATAAGTCAGATAAATTACACCCTAAAAGTCCCTGCTTTTCTCTGTTGGCTACTGAGGAGCCCAATAATTACTCCACATCTGTAGACATTATAGCTATTCAAAGTTAGATGGAATGAATGTTGCAGGAGTGTCCAATATGTGACCATCAGCCAGGTCAACCATTTAACCACCAGTCAGCCTCAAGCTGGTCACTTCAACAGCTCTGTGCTTCCATCTCCTCATCCAAAAACTGGGAAAGTGATGTTTTCTTTTTTTATAAACCCTGCTGACAGTTTCTGCAAACAGATGGATGATACCAAAGAGCATGAGGAATTCAGCATAGGCTCCAAGTGTGATACATCAGCAGAGATTACTAAAGTAATCATAATCCTTGTCTATGCAACAAATAGGAGTAAGGAAGAAATAGGTAAGAATATCAGAATGATTTTACTGTGTCTTGGTGAAACTAGTACTGGGATACATAAGTTAGATAAAACAGACTTGATGAGCTGTGGCTAGAGGGTTGGAGAAAATGGCAGGATAGATTTCAAGAGCTCAAGATGCCTGATCTTAGCAAACAAATCTATCAATGAATTTTTGCAGCTTACTCTAGTACTGTATGGGGTGAATATACCAGAAAAATCATCAGACCCCTTAATTACAAGAAGATAATATTAAAAACCAATGGCCGGTAGCTGAGTTGCAATAAGAAGGGAGCTATGAATGGGAACTGGAACAAGCAGGAAAAGGATGACAGTCTCAATTCCTCCATAAAATAGAAATAACAGATGCCTAAACAGAAAAATGCTTCAGGCAGACAAACTAGTGGTCTATGCACAGGAGTAATGGAATGAAATTTTTAGTCTGAGGAGGAGGAGAGGGGCTAAACCCACCACACACAGTCCTGTAGCAAGTAGAGAAGAACTAATTTAATGTCAATGGATTCAAACAATGTCTGCAAGGGAGGGAATACTTCAATTCCTACTTCCAAAAATCATGAGGAGTAACAAATTAGGATCAGCCACCTGCCAGCCAGGCAGGACAGCAAGAAGGGCAGCTTTGACAAGAAGTCCCTACCTTTACCCCTGCCAGCATGCCAGTGGTGGAGACACTGAAGTCAAGGTAAGCAAGTGTTTCAGGGTTAGAAGGTTTGTAGATCTGTGCAGGCCGCTTCTTTGGCAAATCGTCTGGTGGAGACAGAGACAGAAAACGAGTGTGTGTCACTGAAAGCACAGTGACAAAAGAGACAGAGGTCCCCTGAGCCCAGCACTCACCTGTATCTAGGACTGGAGGCCATGTCCTGATATCCACTGCCGCCGCCGCCTCTCGCGACCGTAGTAATTTACAAATTAATTGCGTAGTCATTAAGCAGGCAGAGCGGCTCACCTAGAAATTTGAAGAATAAATAAAAACACGGTGGGATACTAATTAACTCTCCCATGAAAATGGGCAAGACTGTGACTTATTTTCTGCCAGAACAGACACAGGTATATCAACTTTATGTTTTCTGATCGGCAGGTGGGAAGATGCTCAAAAAAGGCAGCTCACAAAGAAGACAAAGCCACATGAGTTTTACAACTTACACAAAACTTGCACTTTGGGAAGGGTATAGTAATGAAATTAAGGGCATCTTAATAGTGAGAATGTGACCTTTCCAATACGTTGTATCAGCTCTCACTGCAAAGTGCTAGTAAAGTAGAATGTGTTCAGAAGATTTTCTATGTGACAATAATGTATCTTGGTTGTAAACAATATTTTCAGATAACCCAAAACCTAGTCTGATGTTTTATATGAATAATTTTACTATCTTAAGTCAATTTTGTGTTAGCCATGTATTTCCATTTCCTGTGCTAGTGATAAACCACTGTGAGTTCTTCTAATATTGGCAAAAGTATCTTTAGAACAGAAATTGTGCAAGTGGCATGAAGAAATGAAATGGTGACCTTACAGCACATACCATCTGCACCGAACTTTAGATGAAACATGCTGAATTCTCATTTTAGATTTGTTATTTTTCAAAGTTCATAGGTATCAACTACAAGAATATTTCTTACTTAATACAAATACTTCTTATTCTTATTAATAAAAATTAATATGTTTAAGGTATTCAGACAAACATGCATATGAGCACTGAAATCACTGAAGATAAAACACAGGAAAAAACTGAAAAGGCAGCATTTTTCTTCTTTTCCACAAATTTTTAAAATCTGTGCAAATGCTGCTAAGAATATTTTTTTTCTTGAAGGAAAATGAAATATTTCATTGCACAGTAAATTTCCTGTGTTTAAATTAATAAAATCAGTAATCACATGTACGCTAAATTTTACCACTGAGCAGACGAGAACAGCTTCTATTGACAGTGATCTCTCAACTTTTTAGAACACCAGAAATTTGCACATTTTGAAATTTGGAGGAAACATCACTGAACCAAACTCTAATCTCTTGATACTCCAATCCCATGACTGCCCTGCATAGACTGTTTAAAAACTTCAAGCTAAAAGTGAATACAAACAAAGACACTGTGGCATTCCTTAATCCACTTTCATTGTCATGACAAGGCAAATTAGTTCTTACATCACTAATTTTAATCCATGAAAATCTTGATTTGGGACACTAAACCACAAAACAAAAGGAATTTCAAGAGTTGGTGGTTCCCAGCCCCCTCAGGATTTACATAATCTACAAGATCAGAAGGTTCATTAAAATACATAGAATATCCATGCCTGGAGAGTTCCACATCAGAGGTAAACACACAGCGAGGGTGGGAAGGAGAATGAGCACAGCTTAGCTACAGATTAGCAACCTCTCAAGATGGAGCTCAATTCAGTTATATTTTACAACTACCAGCTCATCACAAAAACATAATTGTGCAGGCCAAATTTTACTCAGAAGTCATTCTTGCTGACTTCAAAAATGCTCGGCAGACACACAACATGTTACAGCAGGCGTTGATCCATCACATCAGGAAATTTGTGTGACTGCATTGGCAATGAAAGAACAGCCACGATATTTTAATTTCTACAAGGCTATTAATCTCAAAATTGAGTGAAATTCTTGTGTAAAACAGAGCTGAGAGGTTTATAAGTCAAACTGGCACTAATATGACTAATAAATGTCAACATTTTATCTAAAGTTAGTCTACTGAAGAGACAATGAATACAAGTCAGCTTAGATCGATCAGTTTTTTAACATGAAATCAAACACCTAGTTTAGCTATTAAATATCAAAAGAAAAGAAAAAAACACATTTTACATCACTTCTCTATGTTAACAATTGATGTCTAAAATACTGAGTGCCAAATATTAATGAGAATCTTGAAAATAATAGGACAGTTTCTCATACCTCTTCTGATACTTTGTAGCATCTGATGCCATAAGGAAAGCCAAAAATTACAACTACCTCTACTACTTGTTAATTGAAAATATCGAAATTAATTAGCCATGGTAAAAACATATCTGTTTAAACTTGTTTCTTCAGAATTCCAATCAATAAATTAGAAACTGCCAGATGTAAAGGGCTATCTAATTTCAACTATTTTTATTTCCCTCAGTAACAAGCATGTTGCAGTTATTTACATGCAACAGTTAAGCAAAGTATTTATGTGCAAAGGTTAAACACTGTTAGATAAAGCCAAAATACCAAAAGAAAGCACTGAATGAAAAAGTCTGAGTAACACTTTCCTAGATGAAACAAAAGACTGACTAACATCTTCACAACAAAACTTTGAAATTGTTTTAAATGCAGAACAAGTGCATGTTCAGAGGCGAGCATGCCTTTGGGTGAGGATAAACTTCCCACTGAGGTTTTTCTCAACAGTCAGTGTGGCTCTGCCTGTGAGGAATCCTACCCTTCCTGGTATATAGCTAAATATAAAGAAGCACTTTAAATATATTTCTTGAAAGGAGTCACGTAACTGGGGCAAAATGTGGCAGCTCAAGTGAGCAGGTTGCATGTTGCCAGGCAGTGTTGATTTTGCAACACACTGAAGTCCACACACACTCCTGGGAAGGAATACAACTCTTCAACCCAACCACCCCTCACTCAAGTTCCTGCTCCTAAAGACACAATTCCACCACCCATTTCATGCACGTGTGCAGTCTGAGGTGTCTGCTCACCTCCACGATCATCTTCACTGTGGGTAAGGTGGTGGCAATGTTCTGAGGATGTGGAGGGCGCACCGTGATGGGCACACAGCCTGCGTACAGGCATCCATAAAACGCCGCAATCAGGTCTATCCCTGCACGCAGAACAAAGCAGAAAGCCTCCCCTGAAAATCAAATCTTTAATCACACACTCCTATGTCAGCATAGATAATACTTGGAACTGAACCCAGAAGGTTAAATGAGTGACTAAGCCCTTTAACAGATTTCTTTTTCAGCCCCTTGTCAGTATTTGTTCAGCTTCGCTGGCTCCTCTCAAGCGCACCGTTCTGAGTGTGAAAAACCACAGGCGACACACAAAACTGCAGCCAGACATCAACATTTAGGAGAACTCCAGTTTGTTGTTCAGGAAGTAACCTGTTAAAAAGACTGATGTCTACAGATTAATTATCTTCCTAAATGTACATTTATAGAGTGTACAAGAAGAGGGATGTCCCAGCAAAAGGACAAGGTAGGATGATGCTTGGTCCTATCAGACACAGAAAGAATATCTGGATATTCCATAAAATACTGTCTTTCTCTTGCCATTGTTACCTTCACAGAGGCAGCCTTGACTTATCTACCTGAATTTTTACAGTAAAAAAGGGATTCATGATTTTGAAATCTTGCTTCCAACAAAAAATTAGGAGCTGCATTGACTGCAGGTGATGGACAATGGACAGCACCCTTCAGGCTACCGAAGGAGGCTGAACAGACAACAATTTAAAGATCCCTTGAATACTGCTGTCTGTCACCTCCTTGGTGCTGTACACAGGCTGTGATAACATGAGAGTGGGGGCTGGTTTATTCTTTCAGTGGAAAAGGATCTGCAGTACTGGTAGACTGTTATTCCTTCAATAAAATGCTTCATTCATGGGAAGCGAAGTACAGAAAACAAACATTTAAGTTGAAAGAGTTAGTCTTCTTTTGTGGAAAAGGTTTTCCCATATTAACCATTGTGAAACTGCTCCTATAACTAAAAAGATATAACCAGTGTCTTGCAGTCCTTACAAACCAAAAATCACATTATAGCCCTTAAATCAGACTGTTTATTTTACCAATATGCAAGAAATGGTAAAGATAAAAGAGCAGCACTAGATCAGAAATAATTTTAGGCAAATGTCAAATGTGTTACCAGTTAACACAAACTTAAAAGCCCTGATGGCAAAGGATGAAAATCCAGACCAAGAGAGCTATCTAGATTAAGAATCTATAGAGAAAATTTTAATGACAATTTTGTTTCTTAATCATTTTCTACTTATCAATCAAATATCTAAAAAACCCCCATGTATTACTTCCTGGTTATTGTAGTTTTACACTCATGAAATGCAGGACTTCCAAATGGGAATTGAACAGGTGAATATAAGAACTTAGCTGATGAAACTGCATGCTCATAAAATAGTCTATATCCAGCAAATAATAAAAAAAAAGGCAGTAATTAAATTAAATCCGACTGCTCGTAGGAGACAGGTTTTAAAAATACAGTTTAGTCTTAATCTGAACCCAAAGAAATAAAATCTGTGTGTATGCATAAATACATTTCACTAAATGCATTTAAATTTCATTATTTAGTTTAAATTTCACTTTTAAATACATTTCACTAAATTCAAAGGAATGTGCATAAGGCAAACATCTTGTGCTTTGGCAATTAATATGGTTTACATGGCAACACCCCCAATGCAGCACCATTGAGAAGGATCTTCATGAACTTCCAGGAGTCCCAAGGTACTGCTACAGCAATTCTTTACCTGGTGGGTAAACCAAAGCCACGTGGTCTCCATCCTGTAAATGTCCCCTCTCCATCAGCATGACAGCTATCTTCTCAGCTCGTTTATGCAGCTGGACACATGTCAGCGAGTTGGCTATTGTTCCCTGCACGGGAAGAAAGATAAATGTCACAGGAGATAATGCAATGTGCTGAAACTCTGTTTTCCTCTTCACCTTAGAAGCTGTGGGATGAGGGGCAGCCACAATATGCCATGCAATCAACTTAAAATATGGAAACATTCAGCCTGAGGCCAAACTGTGGTTGGAAGGAAAAAAGATGTTTCTAAACTAGAGGAATGTTCTCTGTTCCTTTCTCTGTGCCTTCTGCTTTCAACAGTGTTTCTGCCCCCACCAAGGCAGTACAGCAGTGTGCTAATACTTGCCCGAATAACCTGTACTTCCCTTGCTACACAGGCAGCATTCCTGCTGCAGCCAGGGAAGTGCCTTTATGGTCTCTGTAGCAAACTTTGGCATCTGTGGAGAGCAATTCTGAAAATTGCATTTTGCTGTCTGCACGCTGGAGTGGAGCCAAACAGCCCAGCAGAAATACTTTGAAGACAAAAGACACAGGAGAAAACAATTCTTTGAGATGGAAAAAAGAATTAGTCTGGAACAAAAGATAAGCACTTATATTGCATATAAATGAAAGAGAGAAGAAAGGCATTTGTTAAATTTGAATAATTCTGGTCAGCATGAGCTTGGCATTTTTGAAGCATTTCAAATAGTGCAAACTCAAAATTGTTGAAGAGTCACAGTGTTTTAAATTGAATGAGTGTTGCAGTTCTTGCACTTCCTAAATATATATATATGTGTGTGTGCATATATATGTACATACACAAGTACACATTTAGAAAAATATATACATCTGTATCACAAAATTCACTACCACTGCAGGCAGACACCTCAGAGGTCTAAAAATGAATGTATAGGACAGAGTGGTTGCACCTAAAGCTGGTCAGGCCAGGTCTGGGCTGGGAGAAAGGGACAGGGCAGTGTGGGAAGGGCTGCATTTTGGCTTGTTCTGTGGAAAAAGAGGAATTCAGTCTCCAGTACATCTGTGTCACACCTGGCACTTATCAGAAGCACTAAGTTCACTTAAAAAAATAAATGTGACTGAAAAAAATTGGGGGGGAAAAGGTAAGAATATTCAAGAATATGTAAATACACACATGCTAAAGAAGAACGCATGAACACACACACTAAAATAGGACAGTGCATCAAAAATGCAGTGTAATACAATAAAAAAGTATTGCACCACTATCCTCATTAAGAGACAAAGCAAGAAGGTCTCCTGTTTTAAAGAAATGTTCCTTACATTCTATTTTAACAAGGCAAGGAATAACAAGCATTTATTCTGATGCTGGTTTCTACCCATCACCACCCCACACACCACTGCAGTGTTACTGACCAGGCTTCAGAGAGGAGGGAGCACTTTGTCAGAGGGCAAGCACTGCAAGCAGTGCCATTGTTACCAGGATCCCCTGGCATTCACAAACTTCACTACAAACTGTCAACAAAGAGCACAACCCAAATGAAAATAAAATGAACAAAGCCAGGGCTCAGCATTCCTCTTCATCATCCTCAGCAACAACACTTATTGAATTGCACTTCAGACAGTTTTAATCAGTCTTCTGATCAATGTGGAGATCATTTCACTAAGAAAGCTTCTTCTAAAGACATATGCAACTCTATGGATGCTGGACCAGAGATGATTTCCATCTCTCCAGCCCTGAGTATGCCAAAGCAACATGAGGTCTGGTTGTCCTGCCACTGCAGACCTGTCAGGAGAATGTACTTAAACTCTCCATATCTTCTTTCAAGAAATGGCCAGTTTCCATGGTTATGAGAAGAAGGACCCTTTATACCCCCCCACACATGAGAAGCATAGGTCCTACCAACAGACAGGGAACTGCTGTAAATCAAATGAATTTGTGCAAAGCTTGTTTACATTTAAGACTTCTGGCACTTGCTGCCTGTGAACCAGTGGAAAGTCATTGTTTATATGAAGTGCAGGGAAGGAGAATCCTGTTGTTGGACAAGAATCACTTGCAAGCATCAGGCAACTACTCCCTTTGGGCCTTTAATGAGCTATCCTGAAATGTAAAGGTGTTGCAATCCTTCATGACACACAATAAAAACAATGTACTGCACTAATTTTGAAATATTTCAAATTCTCAAAGCTTGGATTACAGGAAAACACTAATCTCAGTGGACTTTCATTAGTCATCCACTGCAGGATGCTTGAATGTTTTAGAACAAAGTGTACAGACAATGTCCAAGGAAGACAAAATATGAAAAGTTACAAATCAGAATTAAAATTCAAGATGGGCAATAAAACTTGCCGAGGGCAAATCCCACCAATTCTGTCATCTCTTTCCACAAAATATTAATTCTCTCTAAAAAGCATTACGTCTTTCAAACAAATCTCATATGATAATATAGTCTTCACTGAGAGTGACAGAGAAACTGTATTTTAAAATCCATCTATTCTTCAATTCTAGGGAATGGGAACTTGTTTTGTTAATCCTTGTTTTGCACATTGTGTCCTCACTTCCCACTGTTTGAACCCTTCTGCCAGCATGGGATGTTCAGCTTTATTTAAAACGCAAAAGCAACAGCCTTGTGTGGAAGAGATGGAATAGTACACATCAACTCTTTCTCACAGCATCTTTGCTCCTAACTTACAGGACACAGCAATGCAGTACTTTAATACTGAACTTATGAGCAGAGTTGCCTCTCAAGATTTCTACTTTTCCACAAAAAGTACATTATTACTTCACTATTTATCTGTCAGGTTTCACATATTGACAAATATGAGCTATTAATTTGAATTTTTTAAAGATTTATTTAATTACTTACTGGTAGCCTCAAACTGAACTTTGTACCAGCACTGTAAAATGGAGAAGGACATTCTGAATACTGTAAGTGGTGATTTCACAGAGGTTCACAAATTACTGGAGGTTTAAGAACTCATTCAAGTTGCATAAAGACCACATAGGCTGAGACAACATCAGCTACTACTCCAGGGGAACAGCATTATTCCAGGCCTCCCCTCTCCTGAAGATCCTCACACACTGTGTATGTTTCCCAGATCTGACAGATATGTGTAGATGTACTGTGATAGAATGGATTGAAATCAGACTTTAATTCTATCTGTGGTCTTGAGAATTATTGGTTTGTCATCTGTAATTTGTAATCCAGGAAGTAAGTAAGTTACACTACAGAAAACAAGGAAGTTTTACTCTTAGCAAAGCCAAGTTCTATACCCATCACATTCATTAACTCACTTTTAGTAAGCAATGAAATGTGCCAGGCTGGCACCTCATGTAGGTTATGCAGAGAGATTTATTAGTGATCTCTGCAGACTTGATTGCATTCTGGACATACATTTTCTTCTCTTCACCTCCTTTCCTCATTCTCACACCTCCCCCAGATGGTCCAATCTCAAAACCAACAGCCATTGCTTTATTTAGGGAAAATGCTTTGGTTTTGCCAAGCCTGTGCTTTTCAAATTGGAAATCAGGATGGTGAGCAGTACTAAACACTGTTATTCAACACAGGGACAGATCTGAAACAGATTCAACAGTATTGAAACAGATTTGCAGTGTCAGCTCACACACCACATGTATGTGGTGGAAAAAGAAATGAGAAATGTGTAAGGCACTGTGTCTGATACAAAAGCAATCTATATCTTGACAACTGACAATGCTTATTCACTTTTCCTTTCTGCCTCAGTGAACATTAAATATAACAGCTGAGTGTTAGTGGAAACAGGGAAGAAAAAAGGTCACATCCAGCCACAGCACAAGCAGGTGCTGCTGAAATCCCAGTGTGCCTTTTCCAAGCCTGTTGGAGCCATGGCCTGAGCTTCTTACCCTGCAGTTGAGCAAGGTGTAGAGTACGTGGTCAGGGGTGGTCTGAGCTCTCCACTGCAGCACTTCTGACAGGAACAGGAACTGCAATAAAGCAGAGTGACAGTCACGACACCAAACAACTTCTTGGCATTAAAATCCAGGTCACAATACCCAGAAGCACTAAACAGGAATTAATTCTCTTGTTGTCATACATTTATAGCAATGTGCTTTTGCATGGTAGCAGCTGCCTCTTTGGAAGTGAAGCCACTGCTGGATTATGATATATTACTGCATATACTTCCAAATCAATAAAAGTTCTTACTGATCTCTCTGGATTTAAGCACTATTTAATTCTTTAGCTTCCTCTTTTTTTCTTCTTCAATAAGGTCAGGACCTTATATGTAGACAAAATTCTCTGGATTCCACTCCAGCTGGTAAAAATTATGTAATAGAGAGTGATTTTTGGTAGAAGCCCCATGATCACTTCCCACCCCATTTTTTCTGCTGTCCCATGTAACCTTATTTCAAAAAATCCATGAAAATGAAATGCAGTGACTTGTCCTCGCATCTATTTAATATTTATCTGTAAAGGAGGTTCTGAAGTATTAAATATATGAATTAATTAAAAAGAAGCCATCAACAAATTTGGTGGCAGCAATAATAATAATAATAATAATAATAACAACAGTAATCATCATCATCATCCATCATATTTCTGAACGGCTAAGTGTCCCGATGTCAACTATATATATGGATGAAGATAACTACATGATGTTAAATACAAATTGTAACAAAAAGTTTAGCTTACCTTTCTGGCCTGGTCATTATCTTCTATTTGCCCCAAATCTCTACCGCTGGCCTGTGCAATTCTTTTTCCAGAGACCAAGTTCCCCACCATCACAGAGGCAGGGCCAATTTCTAGAATAAAGCAGAAATACACCAAGCACAGTAAAAATCCTATGCTTGTAGATGAAAATTCATGTGACTTCTTCTGCATTACATGACGTTTTCCTCACTGCCATCCACAAAACCAAACCTTGAGTTTGTTTTTGCACATCTCTGTTGACATAATCTTTGGTTATGGACTAGAAGTGGTTGGAAGATACATAAACCTGGATTCATTGTCTCAAAACAGCTCTAATTTAGCATGGGCTCTCCACAGCCAGAGACATATCTTGACTGCCTGAATATGATGAATCTGGAAAATTTATCTCATACTGTAGCCATATCCATTCAAGTGCCTCAGTCCAGAGTGACAACATTCCTATTTCCCTCTTCTGTTGCCTGGGCTAAGCTGCATCTGTATAAGGACTTCTGTAATGCTACAGACACAAGGTGACAGGGATTAGGAAGGGAGATGGTGCATATAATAAAATATATGCAAGCCCTCAGGAATAAGATTGAGAGTGAAGTTAAGTAACTTCAGAAGAAAAGATGTTGTGGCTGACACTCCTCCATAAGGTGGATTTCACTGATGTTTTGTTGCTGCCATTAGGGGACAATACCTGTCTCACAGATACCATTTAAGCTCATGTTGGCATTTGTTTTCTGCTTCTCCAGCATGGATTACTGATCAACTGCAGTTTATACCAGGCTCTACTTCTAGCCTATGATATCCAAGTGATTGTGGTGTATGTAACCAGATGATCTACAATCAAAAGTACTTACAGACTACTCTGCTTTAAAATTAGAAAAGCAATACCCTCTGGTTATGTCACAGCACAAAATGGGAGAATCTGATACTATCAGTTTCATTTCTGTGCTCCTGGCATTACTTTTACCATAGTAATATTTAATGTATACATAACATATCTGTAATGATCTCTACTGATTCTAATTCAGTGATTATTTTGTGGTGCATCAACATATCAATGTGAGCATTGCAGTAAAAGGCCTCATTGCTTTCATTAAGTTAATGCAAGTCACTGTTAACCTCTGACATTCCCAATATCCACAAATGGAGATTATGGTTTTGATTCTGAAACATTTGTCCAAAGGTTTTTGAAAAAGGTGATGGTTTAGGAAAACTTGCATTGAATTCATGAGGGATAGTCTCCATATTCAAGATCCAGAGAGCAAACCCACTTCTAATTCCAAGGTGTTTTTCAAAGTGGAAAATAACCAGCACTTAGTCTGATGTAGCTGAATTGAAGTCTTAGGCCTGAGGCTACACATCCAGAACTCTTTGAAATTAATCTGAGTACTAAAACCTGCAATTGGATTCCAAGGCAAAAATTTGTTGCAATTTACTTGTACATTGGGCACAAATAACCAGTCACTGGACTAGAGCAGGCTACAAGGGCTTTCTTGGTCTCTTGAGACAGTGCCTTGCTGCACCATGTCATCCAACATTCTTCATGAAGAGGCAAAATTTCTGAAGAACCATCTTAAAACTAGTTAGGGTTTTCCCTCTAATATACCTGCTCTAAGAATAATACAGAATCTCCCCACACAGGTGGGGGACTAAACCACTCGTTCTTTGGTTTAACTTATTCATTCTTAAATATTTTCTCTACCAACACTGTTATTTAGTGTCAACAGTCCTCTTCCTCTCTATTTCTAGTTTACAAACTCAGCCTTCAAAATAAACTAGGATTTCATCTTTCTCTGGTTTGGTCTCCATCCTCATTAAACATAACTAAAGAGGAATTTACTCCAGGTGTGGTCTCAGCAGTGCCTTGTAGAGTGATGAAAAGGTTATCCTTATTGAATTAGCATTTTTCCTTGCACTCTCTCTGAAGGTGCTTCTATCTTCTGACAACACCAATGACGTCCTTGACACACACAGAATATTGAAGAGGAAAGCTGATGAAGCTGATTCTCACCTGTATCAGCAATACTTGATTTTGCTCCCTTACAGTACCATAAGCACACAGAACCATGTCACAGTCCCTTGGCCTTCACTCCTCTTACCTGGTTGCTTTTGCCTTGGTTTAGGCAGGTTTGTTACACAGGTGTGGGGACACATCAGCACATTACAAGGATGCAGAGATCCTTCCAGGAAGAGCTGTTTGGTTTCTGACAGGTGAATCCCTCCCAGTGGTGTCTTGGGAAGCGTGTTTGCTGGGACAAGTGCTAGGCAGTAGACTCCCACTTGATGAATGCTGTCAATTGCCTAAAAAATCACACAGGAAGTTGATTTTAATGAAGGGCTAATTTTTCATCATTCTAATAAGCACGTGTTGTTCTGAATTACTGCATAAAACAGCCCTAATAATTAACTGGCAATGGAAAGACCCTTCAGCTCTGTCAGTGATAAGGAGGTTCTTTTCACTGGGAACAGGTGGACAGAAATGTTGTTACAGTCATTCCAGCAGATAAAAAAGCAACTAAAAACCTGGTGATAAATGCACACAAATCTATTAGGAAATTCTACATTGTTATCCCTCTTAAGTACACATTAATAGCAGATATTCTGAAGATTTTTTACAAAGATGGGCTATTAGACCACATGGAATTGCTTTTAAGCTGTGCACTTCCCAGAGCTAAAGTTCAAAGGATTCCTATCAACTTAATATCCAGCCCATCTTTGTGAGCAAGGCAAAATTTCAAATAACCCCTATACCTAATGATGCATTACTATGATGGTGAATATTTTTAATTTTTTTATAAGGTAATAACTGTTTCATTCCCTGATCAAGTGTGAAAGATTTTCAGGCAGGAATGGAAAAAATATAAGGGAAAACTATGAAACTATCCATTTGAAAAAAAATCTGTTGGACAAAAACCTGAAAAAGAAGCATCTTTGAATCATATAGCAGGCATGGTCACTGCCTGCTATGTTAATTAAACTGCATCACTTTCAAGAAAACTGTAGAGTACAGTGTCTATGTAATTTATTGAGTTAAACATGAATATCCATGCACATAGATTTTAATTTCCCACAGATTTAAAGGGTTTATTTTCCTTATAACAAATATTGCAAGTGTTAAATAACCAACCTCAGTGTGTTAGAAAACCAACTTCAGACATTTACGAAAACTGAGAAACAAATTACAAACAGCTTCTCTAATGAGTAGTTAAATGTTCAAAAATATAATTTACTTATCTTGTTTTTCCATTTTAAACTGTGAGAAAAGTGAATTGATATGTGTGCTGCCTTGAAGATACAATCTATACTCTGAGAATCAAATAATCACTTACAGTTACGTATGTACATAAGTATAGACCAATAAATTACTGATTACTTCTACAGACTAAGCAATGTTTTGCTTTTGGCTGCTGTTTGCTCCATCTCTTATTGATTTGACTGCAAAATCTCATAAGAAAGAATAATAAAATGGTGACTCATTTAAAAACATTGGAATTTTAGCAGTAGTAGCTCTCACAGCAGAATGGGAAGACCTTGCTGCTGGTCTAGAGATCAGCAATAGTGAAATATTTATGGCAGCCAACACACAACGTCTCATGTTTCTGGCAGAAAGCATCATAACCTACTAATCATAATTAGTAGGTTCTGAAAAGCAGTGATAAATCATGGGATCCTCACCTGACATCAGCTTGATGGAAAACCATCACAGGGCAAGTAACCACTTTTACTCAAAACCCTGTGGCTCCTACAGGTGGTGAATAGGCAGCAATACCCAGCTGTGGTAGGATGAGGGATGTATATAATGATTCCCCAGTAACTCCTGAACTGTCTCTGAGAGACACATCTGCCACACAAATATCATGTGTCATTCAGATCTGTCACCTTTCACACCTTTGAGTTTGGCACATTTCTGGAGCAGGGAATGCCTTTGTCACAAGGATGACAAGTGGTGAACTGAGCCTTAAAATTTTGAGGGAGAAGAGTACCAGTCAGTTTTAGTACTGCATCTTGATGAAATGGCCTGGTTTTTGAAATGACTCTGTCCAGCCAGAATCAAACAGTATCTGAAATATACCGTTATATCTGTTTACAGTCTGAATATCTGATATCTGAAATACCTGAAACAGTCCCTCTCTTTCACTGTGAAAATGGACAAGATATACCCAAACTTGCAGAGAGTCCAGACTGCTGTGTTGTTTGAGCTGAGAAAACATCTCGTTCTGACAAAATTCTCTGGGCAAACACTCTCCAGTGCTGCAGTAGATCTCCTGGCTTTACCTAGTCCTGTCAAGTCCTGGCACTGGTAAAACTAACAACCAGTCTGCCATACAGGGACCACAACCCTGCCTGAAGGGTCAGAGCAGCCTGTAGCAGATGAGCATCTAGGATGTGATTGAACTGCTGAGTGATCTGGGATCTTCACCCTTTTACTCTCAAGTAACTCCACCCCCAGCCTGATCACTCCCTCCCAACCATCCCTCTGCTAAAGCCCACAGATGCAGCCAGCATAGTCCCACAGGTATAGCAGCTCTACCATCCTGCAGCTCCCTGCCAAGGGGAAGGACAGATCAGGAGAATCAGGATATGTGCAAACCACTGGAAAAACTGGTTCTGCAAATCAAGACAGCTCAACTGCAGGGAAGAGACAGCAAGGCACAGCAGAAGCAGGCAGTGCAGGGCAGGGCTGGCACAGGGGAGCACTCACAGGGTGTCAGACAACGCACAAACAGCATTAAAATCAAGCAGCAATTTGATAGAGTTTGTTATGGACTTCACTGAGAGTCATGACACAGGCTGTAAGAGCGTTATGTTGTGCTTCACTAGCAGATGACTCAGATACAGCTGGTTACCACTTCCCGACATCTGTCATTAAAACTCTGATTGGGAAGAGGCACAAAACATCCCACGTGTTCCTGGCTTCTGTCCTTCATCTCTGCTCTCAGCTGTGGTGGAAACAGAAACTTCTTGTTCACGTAGTGGTGCATGCCAGAGTTGCAGGCTCCACACGTGGGTGATGAAAGCAGCCACACATGTGTGTACTTTGATACATGGTCTACTATCCTCAGGCACTGCTAGGACTGGGAATAACAGGCCTGACTCTTGGCAGGAGTACTGGGACACGGGATTCCTGCAGTTTTCAGTGCAGAGCTCTACTGCCTATGATTGTGTAAGACATTAGTTCCGTAAAAGTCACAAAGATGCTCTGCTGACAAAACAGGACAAGTTTTAAGTCCAGAGTTTCAACCCTTTTAGGAGCCTGCTACTTGACAAAAGCGTGGGCAATCTGAAGCCTCTTGTACAATAGTTGCCTTAGGTGCTACTAGGTTTTTCAAAGGTTTTCTGTGTGATGGCAATCTAGCGGTTCTATCTTTTCTTGGTATTAATTTAGATCTACTGTGAATATGAGATGCCTCTAACTATATAATATGTAATTGTCTTTTGAATCAAGAGAGCAAATAAGCCTCTTTTGAGATGGATGAAAGCTTATTTGTTCAGTTTCTTGAAGGATACAGTAGACAGATTTCCTTTCTTGTTCAGTAAAATGCAATGATGAATAAAAACATCTCTGAATTGTGTGGGATCTTTTCCTTTGGCTCTTAGGTAAAGCAAAAAATATGTCTGAAATGTATTTACTGAGAAGAATCCTTGTAGAAGGACAGAAAGGAAAGTAAGAAAGGGAAGTGAAAGTAACAGGAGATCAACTGTAGACAGAGTTGAGATCACTTCACAATGTAGCAACAATCAGACTTAATCTGACTACATCTCCATTAAATCTATTGCTTTTGAGTCTGAATTGGCTTAACCACAGAGATGGAAGATGACCATATCTAAAGTACCTAATATTTTTGTGTGTGGACATTAGAGTTGAAAAAAAACTGAGTATAGTATTGATATTGCCAGTCTGCTGGAATGGGATTCTTTGCAATACGTGTCCCACTGAGAAGATAACCTCACCTAGATCTGAGATAATCAATCACTTTCCTTCATTTCAGTTGGAAGGAAATTGGCATTTTTAGGCCAAGTTTGATTCAGCTTACTTTAGCTACCAACATGATACACTAGAAACACATAATTCTCCCTCACCCATTAAAAAATAAATCTGGATGAGACCAGCTCTGTATCCATGCTTATAACTGTTTAGTAAGAGACTCTGGTAGCTTTTGACAGTAAGAGTATATAATGTATTCATTCACTCATTCATTCCCCTTTCAAAGTAATGAATGACTATATCCGTATAAACCATATGCTACTCTTTCATTGCTATTATTTACTTCAATTCATTCCTTTTTTCTTTTAGGATTAGGAAAGGGTTCACTCTCTGGGTGTGTGCAGCCCAGATAGGAACTGTCACTCAGAAGAATCTCATTTTGTGCTCCTTAAGAGAAGTGCAACTGAAGGTGGATTCACAGTTACTCAAAGACAAATGTCAGTTACCTTAGGGGCCTGAAAGATCAATAAAAAGAATATAAAGCAAGAAAAAAAATAGCTTCCAAACGTACATATAGAGCATTACCTGGAGAACTCTACTCATCCACTGAAAACTGTCTTCTTCTGTGGAATCTGGCCTTTGCTCAGCAACAATAACTATTCTTTCATCGTGCAGCACGCTCACGGAAAACACTGCTATTCTGTAGGAGGAGAGAAGAGTATTTAGTGCCAGGACAGTAGGAAAAACCTGTCTTCTGCATTAATCCTCTACAACTCTGATTTCCTTATTTATTAATTAGAATCCTGGTGTGTCAATCACTAATATATTTATGGGGAAAAAGCTACAAGGACAGTTTTGGATAAGTTCTGGAGTCGAAACAGCAGGCTTTGTTCTACAGTCATGTATATTCAAGCATAATGTCAGAGCAGGCTTGAGAAGTGAACATTCTTGGGATAAGAAAAGCACTACATTGGGGTCACACCAAGGTTGTTGCTAAGATGTTATACAACAGCCAGCATAAGCACCTTCCTTGGCTCTGTCTTGGATGGTAATTGCAACATCGTTTTGTGAGAGGCCTGACATGTGATGGAGTGTGAGCACATGCTGTTGCATGAGGCTCTTCAGAAGCTTTAGATGTCTCCTGCTCAGTTTCAGCGCATGAGGAAGGTCACACAAGGAACCACTTTCACATTCAAAAACTTCAGTGTAAGGCATATTGGAAATGTTCAGTTCACACAGAAAGGCTCCCGTTGAGCCAATGCCCTCAGAATTAACCAGCTGTTCAACTGGAAATTTCAGTAATCCCAGTTTCAAGACCTTGGTATCCAAATTCTGCCTCAACATTGCCTTGAGCATCCCTCAGCTGTCTCCTGGTTCAGGCAATGTGAACAGCACTTCAGGGAAACTACAGTGCAGATTAGGCACCGCTTTCTGAAAGCATCTGGATCATTTACACTCCATCTAAGCAAAATAAAGATTTCTACCAAGTGTAAGAAAAGAAAGGATCAAACCTCCCCCTGTAGACAAATTTCATGGGTTCCACGGCCAGTGCTGTTGCTACAATGTCATCAGCATTATGTCTTCTTCCACTGACAACCATCAAACCATCCATTTTGCCAATAACAAAGACGAGTCCACCTGGTCCTATAAAGCCTAGAAGTCCAGTCCTTATAAACGGATATTCAGTGATAGGGCCACCAGAACTGGTCATAGGAAACACCTGCAAAACAGAAACATGGGGTTTCAGTTCTATACACAGAGATGAGGCTGCAAAGTACTTCAGGCATTTTGTCTCAGATGGCTATTCTGAAACAAAGTAAATAGGTCACTGGTGATGCTCTTTATCCTTCACTGACCATAAAGGGAGTGTCAGGAAACTCCTACACCCATGAGTACCTGAGCTGCAGCAAATTCAATCCCACTCTGTTTACCATACACACTTTGAGTCTGTAAATCATTTATGACCTTAAAAAAAATACAAAAAAAAAATACAAATCACCATCAACAGTATTAAATAAAAACTGAGCAGACTGCCAACGCAAGGTGCTGTATATAGGTTAACTGAGAGCTTAACTCATGAACATTTCAGTAGAGGTTTTCAGCACCTCATGCCCATTTCCAGCACAGTGCAAGAAATAGGCAGGCTGGAAGTGAAGCTATTTTAAGGAACAGAACATTAATGACTCTTTCAGCTGACCACATTTTTATCTAAGGTCAATTAAGTTTTCAGAATAGTGGTGATAATGTTTTCTGTAGCACACCTGGAAGTGAAAATACAGCCCTGTAGAGCACTTCTCTAAATGTCTGAACACCAGACATACGTGACTTCCACAGACAGATTCCTATGGCTTTTTCTATCCTAATTAGCACAGTGTTATCCTTTTGGCATGTGAGCTACTTTGAGCTGCATTCTGACACAACCACACTTTCCTGCAGTCCTTAAATAGTCTAAAGCCAAAAAGACAGTGGCAAGTAGAAGACCATGCCTATAGAGTGTCCCTGAAGGCTCATCTAAAAAGAAAGGTCAAATTCTGCTGCCAGATGCCCATGGGTGACTCTTATTGAACAGATTTAATGCTTATACATCCTTGGCCATAATTCATTTCAGGAACACAAACCTGTTCGACACTCTAATACCTGCAATGTGAATTATGCAGTAAAACAGAATAGAGATCCACTTGGAGAGGACACTTAAAATAGAGTGGTCCTGCCCACTCAATGGCAGTTTATTTGCTTAGCATTAGGAATAAGTCTAAATCAGTCTAAATATGCTGTTAAACTGCTGACAGTTACGAATTATGAATGATATCACAATTACAGCAAGTACTACAAAATGAACGTAAGTACCTTTCTACCCTGAAGTATGTAAAATGCAGGATTATCACTCACACTGAGTATTGCCAATTGTACTTGCAGCATGAAAATCAGCTATCAACAAATTTCAGATCACAATAGCATAGTAGGATTCCTTATTTCAACAGTAGGATGCAGAATCATATCCACCTGTCTCCCTTAATTATATAACGTGCAGTGTTTACAACATTCAGCTCTGCATTTTGCAGGAGATATTAGTCATATCAGTCTATTAAAAGTGGTAATAACAGAGAATGTTTTAAGGGAAACCTAAATGCATTTGTGTTAATTTCATAATCTTAAATAAATAAATCAGTAAAAGTATTTATTTGTTTAAACATAAATATTAAACAAGAAAAGAATTGTAGCTTAAAAATAAATATTTTTCACTTTTTCTCTAATTTGTTTAGCCTTTCACACTGCCTTCAGCAGAATTTAATGAAAACAAGTGAGCATGTACTACATCAATACAGCTGTGTGCACTGGAGTCAGAAAACAGATTCCACAAAGCCAAAAGGCTTTCACCTAAGGCAATTCATACAAAAGCAGGTAGGTGCTAATCAGGAAAAGGTTTCTCTGCTCTTCAGATACCTCTCTTGAAGACTACATCTGTGAGGATTCAGTATAAATACAAGCCGTAATGCTGGAAGTGCTGTGGAAATGTTGAAAACTGCTTTCTAGAGATACCAAGCAGCTTTCTTAGTGTTTGCAATAATCAAATTCTGCACATAGATTTGTACAATATTACCTTTTGAACTTGGTCTTCCTTATTCTTTTCATTCTGATTTTTTCAGCTCCTGGTATCTTATTTGAATATTGAAGTAAAAGCTCTTCCAAGCCAAAACTAAACTCACATAAAGACCTACTATGGCACTTAATGAAATGGGCTTCAGTGCAGATTATCGGGGTAGAATACAGGTCCCAAGACACAAACATGGATTAATATTGCTATTCTTCTACTGGTAATATCAATACTTCATGTCAGATATTACCTCAAAACAGAAAAAGTTGAAAAGGAAGGATTTTATATAACACTTTTTGTCAACTTACCTCAAAAGTATTTTTGGTCATGCCCGAGAGTCCATAATATGATGTACCCGTTGCAATAGCACATACACAAAGTTCTCCTATTTCATCTGTTTTACAGAGCTGAGGAATTCCATCTGGCTTCACTGAACACATTATAGCTAGAGGCAGAAGAAAGGAATTCAAAAAATATTATAAAATGAACCACAGAATAACATAAATGCTGTGGGAAAGACATCATGGTGGAGATGACAGAAACAAATGAATTACGTGCAGACTAATGTCTAACAATGCTCCTTGAACATTATGGTGCTCAACATTATCAAGTGGTTTTCTATTATAAATAATATTTATATAAAGAATGCAAGGATCTTTATGTAAACTCAGCCTTTACATTGATAACAATATTTGCCTTGCTCTCTGAAACTGCAGTTCATCTGTAATATTGCTGTGAAATGTGACTGTGTTCCCAGCTTTGCCTCAGTCAGTGCAAAATGAAATACCCTAATGGAGCCCTTGATAATTACTATACAGACAAGGAGGCAGGCAACCAGGAAATCCACCTCTCAGAAAGTAGCAAGTAACACCATATGAGAGATCAAGATATTCCAGCTGACTAATATGGTTGTTTTACTGAGAATCTATCAGAGCTCAGACTCCCTCTGTCTGGTCTTACAGGCCTGCAGAGAGAGCAGGAGCTAAGCAGGAGGGATTAAAAAGCACTGGTCTGAGAAAGAAGCACTATTTTATGTCAAGCATTTGAACAAGAATCAGGAATGCTGCTTGAGCTGTAATCTCTGGAGCTGGAGTACAGCATTGGTAGATTTTCTAGTTGCAAAGAGGATATGATGATCAAGGGAAAGTAGAAAGGAATCAACACATCTTTTAAGTACAAGCGCACAAAATCTTGAACGATTTTTCTCTCAAGAGGATAAACAGGAGTATGCACTTTCATTAAATTTATCAGAACATAATATGAAATGCAAGGTGGCACATCTATTATAATATCTTATATGATAACTTAAACAAAAACCAATTCTATCCTTTATTTTAAGTTGTTCAACTGAAATTTTGCAAGATGCATTGTTATGTTTTATTGCTTTGGTCCATAACAAGCATTCTCTTATGAAAAAATACAGTATTAGTCTTTTCTAGTATCCATAGCATCTTATTTAAAATGTATCTGTCTGATGAAAAGTGTTATCTTCCTCTTCAGAAGCACTGGTTTCAGTTTGAATTTATCAACATGAACTTTTCAGTTATACTTCCTCTATTTAATAACTGAGTGATAGCACAAGAGTTTTGGACAAAAATTCTGCAAGCTTTCAGATAGCAATTTTATTGATCCTTAGCATAGGCTATGAAAACTTCCCCTACTGAAACCTTTTGTCTTTGTTGGGTTTAGGGATATTTATAGCCACAGTACTTTAACTTCCTTATTTTCTCTACCAACACCTCACAGCTAAAGAACAGATGTTCTGATGTGGTGGCAGGTTATTTAATACATGCTGCTAAGGCAAGCAGACAGACACTGAGGAAAATGTAGACAAGAAATCCTGGGATTTCCAAGCCATGAAGTTTTGTAAGGCAATGCTTTTGGACTAAAATGTTTTCAAGGAGCTTGTAGTCCCAAAGCTTGTAGTCCGGCAACAAAGTATGCTCACCTGCAACTTTCTACTGCCAATTATTTTAACTGATGAATCAAAATAAGTTTCAAAGGAAGTTTCTCACCTCCTGGCATCACTAAGCCAACATCCTGAACAGTCAGAACAGACAGCTTTTCTTCAGAGTCCACTCGAATCACCCCGTAAGTGAGGCCATGCATGGACAGAACTCCTCTTCCCGGCGGCTGGTTGCTGTCGTCTGTTGGCCTACAAACATGGTTAGAGCACCAGTGCACCATCAGGCAGGGGCAAGCATTTACTTGTGCTTAATGGACTGCTATTGCAAATACTCCTCTGTTTCAAGAGTTTAAAATTTCCCCTTTCCCCCTCCCCTATTAGGCCCAATAAAATCCTGGTTTCTCAGTCATTGACATCTTTTTATTACATGTAATTACATCTTTTATCTCTCTCATTCAGTAAACACCCACATATATGGGGCTGTTGAGATGCAAGTAACCCCTAACATTTACCCCAAACAGCCTGTATTTAATTTTCAGAAAAAATTATAAATATTGCCTTACCACCCAAGTAAAGAGGTTTTACTAATTTTTAAAATACTGAAAGATGGTGCAGACAATGTAGAAGGAAACCGCACCACAAATATTTGGAACTGATCAGTGAATAGCTTGATAAATTCAATATGCTATCTATTTTGAGGCAGCCTGGCATAGACTTACTGTCAAGTATGGGTGGAGGACACAAGGAATTTACCATCTGCATTTTAGTGCATATAATTGAATACTTCCTATTCTAATTTGCCACATGAAAATTAAAACAAATTACACCTTCATCAGTCATGGTCAAAATGTTGTGGATGCAGCCTCTCGGTAACATCTCAGTTTGCTGGGATTCATTGCCTGCATGCTGTAAAATTCCACAGCCTCAGCAAGCACAAGACGCCTGTCAGCTTGTTTCAGTATAAAACCACCTGCTGCACCAGTGGATACAATTATACCTATGGAGAGTGTGGCGTGAGTAAATGAGTGTTGACATATCCAAGCTACCAAATCTGGAAGGACTCTCACACTGTCCTGCATTTTAAAATGCAAAACTGGAAGGTGATGTGGTGCTGATCTGAGTTTAGATTATGCATCCATGAAGAGAGACTCCTGCGCTTTTCAGGATGGATAAAACAGACAATATTTAGCTCACAACTCTGCATTTTTCCCAAACACTCCATCACAACTATTTTTTAAAAGATAATGTCCTCTGATGTGACACTTCTCCTCTACTGTGCTTGAGATACTAGATGGGCCTCAGCCAGTCCTGCTCATGTAAGCCTTGCCCTGATGGGCTCTATAAATTTCAATTAATAGGTTTTACCAGCCATCTTTCTCAAGTGACATTGTCAACAAAGAAGGATGTGAGCACACTTGAAAATGCATTAGAGCATAACAAATGGCGCTAGTAAACAAGCACCTGTGATAAATAACCCTCCCATCATGTAAAAGGAACTTTCAGTGACATTATTGATCAACTTTCTCTCATCCCTGCTCCCCAACATTTTGTGCTCATGAGAAGAAAGGTCCCCTGCAGGCTTCTCACAGACTCCCAGAAGTAAAGGCCATCTGGACATCCATTTTCTTGCATTACTTATCACACAAAGCATTTTGAGAGCAGCTCCTATTACCATTTACAGATACAATCTATTTGACCACAGCTTTTTGCCAGCCATTTAAATGGGAGAAAAACCTGCCCTTAAACTTTGAATTCCCTTAAGCAAGTTAAGGGTTCAGACTAATATGCAATAAACCAAAGGGGAATAACATGAATTATTTGCATGACACATCCCTTTGAATATTAGGCTTTGTGATTCAGCTCTAAGGCTGAAGTACCTCTAGTCTATTACTGTCTTTTTCTAAACTATAAGGTTATTTCAACTGAGAACTGGTTTTGTTACTCTTCCTTGCAGGAAGTTCAATAAAAATATACCATAGATTTTGAAAGAGTCAGAGCATTAACAGGGAGCTCTCTGGATCTCTGCTCTGCAGGGAGTTATTTTAATGCATACTTCAGCAGTAACTCTTCGGAACTTGTATGATAATGACTTTACTGTCAGTGGAGATGGCTTGAACAAAATGAAAAATACTACATCTCCCAAGTTCATCTAGCATTACCCTACCATTAAAGAGAGTTCAAATAAAAGGAGATGTGTTCAGTAACATTCACTGCAGTAAGAACTGCTCTGTAATTACACAGTGATGCACTGAAGATAAAAATGCCTATTTTTTTTATTTTGAATTATCCACAATGCTATGTGCTAATAATTTTCTTTGTAAGGTCTCAATGCTAGTTAATTTGGAAATGAATTTTTAGTACTTCAGAGAGCTACAGGCACAGAGCTTATGTCTAGAAAGGGCACACCAGCCGTGCCATTATGAAGTTCTCCCACTTCATAACCTGTGATTTGGGCCAAACTTTCCAGGATCAGCCCAGGAAATTCAAAACTTGCTCAGCTCAGCACAAGTGAGGTCTGCTGCTCATTCACTTCCTCTCTGAACTTACAGGCAAGAGTTCATTCCAAGGGAGCAAAGGCCTGCACAGCCAAAGGCAGGGAAACCCATCTAAGGGAAAAACACTTGGTACTTCTTGTATAAAGCTGAGAACAGGTTGGTGGAGCTGAATGAAGGGCTCTCTGAAATCCTGTAGTTCACAGACAGACAACTAACCTGGAGAGGGTAAGTGGATTGCTTTCAGATGCTCTGAACTAATAATGAGGTGGCTGAAAATCAACCACAGTCTTGGCCTCATGTCCTTCTTCCTGTAAATGTTCTGTTGGAAAGCTAATCGAAAATCTAGTCAAATTTCACTTGGATGGTATATTTAGGAATTTGTGGCAGAAAGTATTTTACTTAATGCTATTTTAGTGCTTTACACGTTTATACTGCATGTTCTAACATGTGAAACAATTATAGCTGGCTGCAGAAACGCAAACTTAAAAACAAAGTGCCTACTGTTCAGTGTATAATTTTTGGAAAACTCTGCCAAAACAGACAATACTTACACCATTTACTGTGTAGTACAGCACTCCTGACAGAGCAAAGTGTTAAGAGAGGCTGAAGGTTATGAGCTGGAGGCTCAGTCTGGAGAAAAAGAGGCTCAGAGGGGACCTTATCACTCCCTACCACTCCCTGAAAGGAGGCTGCAGCCAGGTGGGTCTTTTCTCCCAAATAACAAGTGACAGAACAAGAGGAAATGGCCTTAACTTGTGCCAGGGGAGGTTTAGATTGGATATTAGGAAAGATTTCTTCACCCAAAGGGTCATGAAGCATTGGAACAGGCTGCCCAGTGAAGGGGCTGGGACACCATCCTTGAGCATTTAAAAGATGTGTGGAAGTGGCACTGAGGGACACAGTTCAGTGAAGGCTTTGCAGTGCTGGGTCAGTGCTTGGATTCAGTGGTCTTAAATGTCTTTTCCAACCTGAACAACACTGTATATACATAATGCTTAACAGTTTTGGTGGCATTGATCTATTTTACTTATAGTCACAAATCCCTCAGAGTCAAAGAGCATTTCCAGATGGTTACTGAAAGTCTGTGAATGGTTAAAAGTGCCTGTCAGCCAAAAACAACCTGCAGAATGTCATAATTCAATCTAAACAGAGTACTTAAGAACATGATTTTCCTCAATAGCAGTTCCACTTGATTCTCTCATTTAATTAATTTTATGCTTACAGTGGCATTTTTACATTTTTATTTACAGAATTTGCTTTTGCATTTCAAGCTATTTAATTTAAAATTAGATAAAATTACAACAATGGGATCCATAAAACATTCTGAAGTTATATCATTACTCTAAAAATTCTTCTTATATGTCTTTCTTGGACATAAAAAAATATACATTCAGTGGGTCTATTTTCAGTGGTGTAACACATACCTTCGAATAGCCACAGTGAGAGCTTCTGGTGAACTAGCACAGGGACAAATGACCTCCTGCCTTAGACCTTTACTTTGGAAGACATTGAGAAATGCATCACAGGAAGAAATGGACCCTGGGGTAAAGAAAAACAAAAAACAATCAGAGGAGAAAAATAATTTGATTTCTGAAGTGATGCTATTCAAACTGCAAATTTACTGCTTAATACATAGGCTTTTCAGGAAAAATCAATTAAAAAGGATCCATGTCCATGGGGAAATTCATCAGAGCTGCTACAACTATATATATATATGTATATGCAGTTCTGTATATGCATACAGGGAATAGAGACTAATTTTTGAACATGAAATCTTTTCGTTATGCTTAGATAGAAAAGCCATTGCTGCTAGATTTACAGTATCAATTTCTTTGCAGTCTTCTTTTTTAGGATGAGGGAAATTAAGGATTTGATTCAGGAATTCCAAACAAACTACTACAAACAAGCAGGGCACCTGTATGCTGGTATCTTAAATAATACAGAGAAACAGCTCATGCTGTTAATTGTCATTAAGTGATTCAGATGTGTTTTAGATGTGGCAAAGTAGCATAAGTATTCCCCTAAAATTCTCAGTTACTTCTGCATCTGAGAACCATCATTCAGAGGAAATGTTCTGCTCTTTTCTATAGCTTAAGGTCTTTATTGCTTCAACTTCTATAGATTCAGTCTTCATACAGGACTGTGATGTTAAACAAAACTGGATTTCTGCAACTTATTTGGAATATAAGTTTGTTTCAGGATGAGCTAAAGAAAAACACACTTCGAAAAAAAAAATCTCAAATTGATTACTGTTTCCATAAATGTCACACAGCCTGTAGTAGACAAACTGTATTTTTGCAAATATATTTTGCAAACTGCATATTTTAGCTAAGATGGCTGAAGAGTAAAGCTTTAAATGCAAGAGAGAGGCCCCTCCCTGTTCTCTCCTGCACTGGAGCAGCAGAGCTTACACGGGTTTGCACCATCGGCCACAATCAGCATCCGCAGCGAGGAGAGGTTGATGTCCCTCTGGTCTCGATGTGCCACCAACGCCCAGTGCATGTCTCTGGACTTCACACAGGCAACTTTTGCTGCAACAGCAATGAGAAAATTACTAACACACCATATAAAAGCTAGACAGCTGTGTTATCAATTTGCAATTTTGATTTAGACTATCAAGCAAACTTCTGTATATTCTTGTTCCTTACCTTTGTATTGACAGACTTTTTGTATCCATGACAGTGGATTCACTTTCATTAAGGAGTATGGAATACTTATGACATGCATCATGTTCATGACACTCTGAAATCAAAAAGATAAAAGGGTTTTATACAGAAATTGTGGCAACTACTCATATGGTGTTATGAGCAGGGGCATCTATGCAAATCACTCTGTGCTTATTTTATTGTCATTGCTGGCATTCATCTTTTCCTATCTAACTACCTACATTAAGATGAAACAGACACCCATTCTCCAATGCTTTAATTAAGAATTAAGGATTTAGACTAATCAGATCGTAACTTTTATGCAGTACTGGAAAGAAACATTTTCTTTCTATTCATACTTGTAGAGGTTTACTCTAAACAGAAAAAAAAATTTAAAAAATGGGTGAGAATGTCTGCATGTTTGCTATGTAGGTTAATATTATCCCTAAGCTCAATAAACTGCCATATATATGAACCCTGTACTAAAAAGGACAAAAGCAGCAAGATATCTGTCCAAGAAAATCCATCTCTGGGAAGACTAAAAGCACAAATTATGGTAGTGGGGCACAAATTATTTAAAAGACAGGAGACAAAGAAATTGAAGTCCTAGACTAAGTAGAAATCAATTTATTTTAACAGAAAATACATAAAGGATGTTTTAGTCCTGTGGGCCTGATATTTCTGGGTTGGAGAGATTTTAGCCTGCTAGCAGCTGTTAACTTTCTCTCAAGGGAAAATTTCTCAAGAAAGCTTCTTCTCAGAACAATCTTGGCAAATAACTATCCTTTCTCAAAACAATCTTTCTCCAGGTGGTGTTTTGCTGTTTCTCTAGTTTAACCAATAGGATTAGAGAGGTGTCATTCCTATTCACCAATCATGTTAAGTCTGCACTGGAACACCTCACAAAAGGTAGCAAGAATAAGACAATAAAGCCTTTTTTATGCTCTTTGCTTTCTGAAATATTTGGAGTCTCTCATCTTTCTTTCACGTCTACAACAACACAGACCCACTCCAGGTGAGCTAATTCCAGTATTTTCAACGAGGTCATGAAAAGTTCCAGGAAGTTTAGAAAAAGCAGCTGAGTGAAACCAATGACAAATCCAAAGCTGATCTCTCAGTCTGAGCCCATCAATTGCATCAGTGATTTCTCAGTGTTAAACAAACAGCCTGTAAATGAGCTGCTGCTTCACTTCTGTTACCATTTAGAAATATCTCCTGAGGGCAGCACGCCTCCCCTCATAGCAGCTCAGGTTAAATACAGTATTTGTTTTGGAAAACCTAGGCTTAAGAAAGGTTAAGTGTCCCAGTGGATTAGTCATCTAAACACTTGGAGAACTGCAAAAGATAGTTCTCCTTTCAGTCTGGCACAAGCATAGGTATGGAAAACAGGCAAGTACTGAAAAAAATGAAGTTCAGAACAAGATTAATAACAAAGGAAGGCACAGAAAAGTTCTATTAGACACTTGCTTTCAACAAGTGATAAAGATTTTTTTTTACTTGAGATACTTATGAGTGTTAAGCCTAATCGTTTCTGCTTCAGAAATGTTATTACTGCACTTTGATAGTAAGAACAGTATAACACTGCATGGGAAAAACATATCAGATCAATGGGAATCCTGGGGAGCCCCAAAACCATGGGACCCCCAAACAATGACCCTTCAAGACTTGACATCTGTTCTTGAAATGATCAGTGAATACTAAACATTTTGTCAGTCACTGATTGCAACAGCACCTTAAGAAGCAGTCCTTAAAAATGTGTCAATTGTCTCCCATGTCAATTGAGGAAGACATTCCCACATCAAGTAGAAAATTAACACAGTTTAAAGTAGTGGGAATACTTAATGTTAGCAAAAACATCTGTTGGTGGGAGTTAGACAGGGAAGCTAGTCTGGGGCAATAGAACTATGCCACTGGATAATATCCCTACAGAGGCAAGTACTAATTTGATTTGTTTCTGCTATAAAGTTTGATCTCAAAATCTCATATTGGTGAGATAACATGATTTGAATGGGATCATGGTATTTGACATGATACATAAAAATACCCTGACATCTTTACCATTATGGGTAAGCGCACTAGGAGAAGATCATGGGTTTAAATGACATTTATTTTGCTTTCAAAGCAGAAAAAATTGTATTAACAGAAACTGTAGGACATCTCAGTTTGTGACAGCACTAAGCATATTAGGTTAGTTTATTTTCAAATCCTCAGATAGAATAAAAAAACATACTTACTGTAAGAATTCCATGCCATAAACCAACATCCTTCTTGAAATCTAGTACATTCACAATTGTTTCAGCTGTCCAACAAAAACAAAGCAGAATTTATTTTTTAGAACATGGCACTGACCCAAGGTAAACCTACTCAAAGAAAGGAAGCTTCAGTATAACATGACTGATGACCTCAAAGGTTAGCTTTCAAAGTAAATCTCCACTGCAGGATTTTTATTGGTTAAGACATTATTTGTACCTCTCCTATAGATATTTTAAACATGAACATATTTCCTGAAACAAATAGGAAAAAAAAAGACATTTCTAAATCTGGAAGCCTTTGGCACCGAACTGTGTAAAACATAATATACGAGACTGATGAGAAATAAATTACAATCCCCACTTGATTTTAAGGATAATGCAAGGGGAGTGCACTCCATACCTTCTGTGTATCCACATGCCTGGGTCAGAGCTTGGCAGTGTGTCAGCAGTGCAATCCTTGTCACAGTCACCCCAAGCACACTTCCATCTTTACATGTTTTGTACTAAAAAGAAATAAGCAGGGAAAGTCAGTGTGAAATAATTGCCCTATTTCCATTATTTAATAGATATGTTTAAAGTGTTTCCTCTGCAGGTGAATGATGGACACATCTAATGACTGTATTTTAAGAAGGCAGCAGTACTGGGGAGTTTTGGAGGCATTTCTTTGTTAAAAGGCAATTTTTTTTCAGATAGGCTTTCTCTTTTGACTGAAGATTCCCAGGTTTGGTATCTGAAATACATGTGTTTGAAAGCAGGCATTATGGAAACATAATTCTAACAATTCTGATCATGTCAGTGACTAATGGACTGGCTAGATTTAGCAGAGAAAAACCTAGTTCAGTCTGTTCAGTGTTTACATATCAGATTTTGTAGGCCAACCACTAAACCCCAGCTTCTCCCTTCTGCATCTCGTAAGGCATGTGATTAGAGCTGACTGCAGAATCCTTGCTGGGTGCTGTGATAATAATCTATATGTATACAGTCTGAAAGACACAAGCTCTTTGATCAGAAGAATATGAGACTCATGAAAAAGCAGCAGAAAAGAGGTGGGAGGCCATTGGTGATTATTGAAATAATTTTTGTTATTTTACATAAGTGTCTGAGAACTATCAGTAGGAGATAATAAATGAAACATTTCTCTTTCTCCAGGATGAAGATAATCATCGAGACTGAGAGTGAAGACATCTCTGCTTCTCTAGCCCAGTGTCCTAAATGCACAAAGACAGGAAACACCTTTGGTCCATTCACTTGCACTTAGTGCCTTTGAAGAATCATTTAAATTCAATATTAACACCACTGAATTCAAAGCATTTGAGTCTATGCAGAAGGGAGAGAAAATGATGAGGAAAAAAAGGGAGGAAAATTAAATTCAACAGCATTGCTAACTTTCCCTTCCTGATGCTGTTCTGTTGTAGGTAGTGTGACTCATAAAGCGGTAAGACACCGGCAAGCATTTGAACAAGAAATTCTCTCTCTTTCAAAGGGTCTGAAGGTTGTGATACAAGAACTGAAGCTTCACTGTGAACCTTGTCATCAGTCCATCCCAAGGCCAGTGGGCAAGCTCACACTGAACAGAACCAAGATTGCTCAAGGCAAATGTAATATAACACTGAAGCAGCCACATAAAAATATTAACATTAAAAGCATCCAAAATACAATTTAACATTCCATTGACTTTTCTGAAATCAGTATTGGTCAAATTTATTAGAAAATATTACTTATTAACAAGCTAAACCAGGGTGTTTTTTGCTTCTGTGACTACTGAATGAATAATGATGTTTACCTAATCCAGAAGTGCCATATGTAATGATGTGAGGAGAAGATGCATCTTCATTAACTCACCTCAATGTAAGCTGTGTCATTGTTGGCATCCTTGATGTGTGGGAACCAGTCACGAGGCGGCTTGGAGAGGTGTTTAGACTCTGTGACAAACCACAGCAGCTTTGGCCAGCCTGAGGTACAAAAGGCAGCTTTTGTTGAGTTTCTGCTGGATAAGACAAGACAAAAACCTTCCCTGCCAGAGTTTTATTCTTGAAAAGTCTGTGTCACCATTACCTAAACATTGCTTCCTTTGAACCTCAGTGTAGTATGGGAAAGAAGATTTTGCAGAACTGTGTCTTAGGTTGCAATGCAAGATGTAACCAAAAGTATGTATTCTATTACCATCTATTAAAACCAAGTGGAGCAGTGTTTCTTTATCTCTTCCGTGACCAATCCTCCCTCCAGGGGATATCTGCTGTTAATGGGCCATTGAGGCTCACTACGTGACTGATACAATTGCATCATCCCACTGGGAGATGCTCCACCCAAGGGGAGGGGCCAAGCATTCCTACCTGGATAAAAATCTGAGATTCAGAACACCAGAGCAGCCTGTTTCCACTGGATTTCCAGAGGAAGACTGCACCCGCACCCACCTACACCACCACTGGACCTTTAGAGGAAAACTCTACCCTTCCACAGGATCATCTCTGCCTCAACAGAACCACATCTGTCACTCCAGGAGGACTTGACTGGACTGCTACCAACACCCTGACCAACAGGGTGTCAGGCTGTGTTCTGACTCTGTCAGTGTTTTCTTTTTTGTTTGTTTGCTTTTTTGTACTAATACTTTTTTATTTTAATTTTCCTAGTAAAGACCTAGGAAAATTAAAATTCCTACCCCCATATCTTTGCCTGAGAGCCTTAATTTCAAAATTATAATAATTTGGAGGGAGGGGGTTTACATTCTCCATTCCAAGGGAGGTTCCTGCCTTCCTGAGCAGAAACTTATCTTTCCAAACCAAGACAAACTGCTTTCCTAACACAGCTACTGAGGTGTTTTTAGGCAGTCCCTGAGAGAATGACTGGGCAGTTTAAGCTGTTATTGACCCGAGCAGTCTCATTAACACTCCCCTGTCAGAAGTTGCTGTTCCTACACTTCACTAAAGGAGTGAATTGTATGAATACATCTCATCTACTACAATCCTACGTCTGTTGGTTTAATTTTTGTGGCCACAGATGATCTCAGCTGGCTGAGACAGCAGAGAACGGGATTGGGAGCACTGGTGCTGCTCTCCATCCACGAGACTGGCGCAGCCATCACTGCCAGTGGTGACACACCAGGACAGCAGTGTCCCAGCAGCTCCTGTGGCAAGTGTTTCATCAGGGGCCTGACCCTCACCCATGGCCACTAAAAAAGTGCAGTTTGTTGTAGTAAATGACCAGTGACAGCCACGATAAGCTAGGGTTAGATTACCTTTAAACTGTGGTATCTCCCCTGTGGGGCTTTTAGGCAGTCCTTTATGGCATGCGTCGCTGGTCAAGGCCACAGTAACTCCACAGCTTCCAAGCAAAAAGCCTATTTGTTGACTTCCTGCATCCTAAGATGACAAAATACACAGAATTGATTAGAAGTGATTTCAGGCTGAAATAATTTTTGTCCTTGGGCACATTATTTTGAGAGGAAAACAGTCTCTTTCCTTTAAATTGATTTCCATTTAGGTGACTATCAAACGTAATCTGTACATTGACAAAGGAATTCCACAAACTAGATATCCTCTTGTTTGTAGCAGCAAAAATCATAAAGACAGTGGAAGCCATCAGATGGCATCTGCTCTTGCATCTCTTCAGAAATGACAAGTGGCTGGGAGGAATGCCTGATCTGACAGAGGGTTGTCCAATCCAGAGGGATCCCTGGAGAAATGGCCAGACAGGGCCCTCATAAGGTTCACCAAAAGCAAATTCAAAGTCCTGCACTGGTGGAGGAACAAACCCCTGTGCCAGAGTGGTCTGGAGAGCAGCTTTTTGGTAAAGAACCTGGGGGTCCTGGTGGACAGCAAGCTGAGTGTGAACCAGCAATGTGCCCTGGCACGAGGAAGGCAAATGGCATCCTGAGCTGTGTGAGGCAAAGCACTGCCAGTAGGCTGAGGGAGGTGATCCTTCCCCTCAGCACCAGTGAGGTGCACCTCCAGTGCTGGGACCAGTTCTGGGCCTCCATGTAGAAGACACAGAGCTACTGGAGAGAGTCATTAAAGGGCCACTATGATAATTAGGGGACCGGAGCATCCCTCCTATGAGGAAAGAGTGAGAGCTGGGACTGCTCAGCCTCGAGAAGAGAATGCTTAGAGAGGGATCTAACCAATGTATACAAACACCTGAAGCGTGTGGAGAAGATGGAGCCAGGTTCTTTCCTTACTTTGCCCAGCAATGGAACCAGAGGCACTGGACACAAACCAAAAGAGAGGAGGTTCCCTCTGACAACCAGGAAACACCTTTTTACTAGGGGGGTGACTGGCACAAAGCGCCCATAGAGGTTGTAGAGTTTCCATACTTGGAGATACCCAAAAGCTACCACTGATATAGTCCTGGGCACCCCATTTGAGCAGGGAAGCTGGACTAGGTCACCTTCACACATCTCTGCCAACCTCAACCATTCTGTGATTTTGTGACAATTCTGGGAAATAATATGGATTACAGATGTGCCCACCTGTAGAAAGCTTTCAACCATTAAGATGTTATGATGTGTGCACAGTGGTCAGAGTTTCCCTGTTTATGCTGAACTGACCTGATTTGTCAATAACCATTTCATTGAGTAGTTACAGGCACGTTTCAGGAGCACTACATGCAGTCAAGTGCCCATTAGAGTAAGCTCATTACATTTTACTTTCACCAAGGGGATAGAAGCAGTGAGATTAAAAGTCATGCAATGATTTCCCAGTCTAGGCCATCGTTGTTTTTTAGAAGATGTTGTGCTTCTACAGAATTATGTCTGCTTTATGTATAGTGTCTTGTCATTACTCTTTTATGAATTTTACATCTCTCCACCAGGCTCTTCAACACAGCAAAGCCCTACATGTAAATGCACATAGAATTATTAACCCTTTCTTCACAGAATTATTCTACTGGAAACCGCCTAAAGATACTCAAAAGATCAAATTAAAATACCTTTCAAATCAACTATAGAGCACATTCAACCATGAAAACAACCAGAAATACAGAACAGTTGCCTTAATCTATTGATTTATTCAAAGCAAAATTGCATGATGGAACGAAAGCCCCAGAGCCTGACTAATTCTTAATGCAATTTTTATGTAGTCAAATAAAACCATCTAAAATGGAGAAGCAATGAGAACAGAGGAAATGCAAAAGCTTGCTTTTCCATACCACCTCAAAATACGTATATGGCAGCAATTATCAGAACTTTGATAGCTGAGCAAGCAGTGTGAGACAATTAACTGATCTGTCAAAGTCTATGCTATATAACTCCTTCTATCCAGAATTATTGTATTTGCAGTTGCTCACTATATCCAGAATGCTTATAAAAGCAGGAAAAAATGAAAAGGTATTTTTTCAACAAGGCTTTTTAAACTTAAGCTTTTGTCCATACAAAACCAGACAGTGAGAGTATTCTTTGAACAGAGAATAATACTCTGGTGTCTCCATGAACAATACTGTGGGGATGTTGTTGGTCCCACCACACCTGCACCAATGGGGCTTCCAGGACTTAATGGGCTTTGTCAAGCACTAAATACTGTCCTCACTGACTCTCATGTCTGCTGGTCCCCATCTCTGTTGTCGAACCTATGGGACAAGCACTTAGCCAGATCTAATCTTGGTTCCACATGAGGATAAGACCTGTCTCCACTCTTGGAGTCTGCTCAGAGGAAGGAAATGTGGACGCCTGAACAGTGCAGGAGGGATGGCTCTCCTGAGGGTCCCTCAGAAGGAATGGCAGGAAGAGGAAGGCTGGAGTGCTCCATGGAGAACAACAACCCTTGGTCAAGACAGCTTCTGAGACCTGCTACTCTATCATCTATAAAGGGAGGTCATGAGTTCCTTAAAATATCAGATTCATACTACAATTGCTCAAAATTTCCCATTAAATTTAATTGAATAAATGCTTACTAATATATGTATGAATTTCTAACTACCAATTTTAAAAGGCATATAAATTTTATAATTGAATGCAGCAATGGCATTGATCTCAATTTTAAATTACAATATTGTTGTAACTGTATATCCTAGAAAAGACTGCTACAAACTGTTTCACCACTATATCAAGAAAATGCCAATTCTCAAGCAATGAAAATCCATTTGATGCAGAAACAGAAAATTTGTAAACAGACATTAACCTAACAAATTCCATTAAGAAATGTAACATAAGGAAACCAGTAGAAAGTGTGGACCCTCTAGCATCAGCATACCATGGCCCTGGGGGATGCATCAGGTAAGAAATCACCTGTCAAAGTCTTCTCACAGCAAAACAAAACAACAGAAAAAAGAAACTTGTATTAACAGTGTAGAGTTTTTTAGATAGCACAAGACTGACTGACTATGCTTTCCCTCAGTGCCATACTGACTGTCTTAGAGGATGTCCACATAAATATTAATCATTTGTAGCAGATCACACACATACATAGATTTCTTAATACAATTTATGCACATGTAACGGTTTGTAATAGCAGACTGCTTTACATCAGGACAACCCACCTCAAATAGCATTAAAATTTTCAGCCCATTCTTTTCTATACAGATATCCTTTCAGTTGTAAGGAAAACATGACTGAACACTCATGCGATGTAACACTGCCACAGGAGATTGGAAGAATTTCACCAGGCATAGGCAGACTTTCAAATCCAACACCATGCTTTGGCGGCCACACTAAATCTTGCCTTGCAAGACAAAGGCCAATCAAGATGCTGAAGCAGAGGTGCTGTGAAAGACACTGTTCTCAAGGGCCATAGGAACTCCAGTTGAGGATTTTGCAGTATGAAGCTTTCTGGAAGTCTCCTACTTGGTGTCCATCAATTCCTCCTTCAGTCTCAGTCTCTCACACCTCATAACTAGTTATCCTCACCTTCTGCCTGCTTCTGGTGGCTCTATCCTGACCCAGAATCTAAAACTACTGTAGAGAACAGAGATATGAAGAAGGGGTCAACATCCCTTGCCCCATGTAGGTGCTTCTGTGATAACTGGTGAACTGGTGCCCCACAGAAGAACTGGTTTCTAACAGCTCAAGTGGTGTTGGGATACTGGACTGACAGCTAGGAGAGAGAAGATCTGAAACCTTTATATATCCTGCAGACACACCACAATGTTACACACTCAACCATGTAAACACGACAGTCTTTGCTGCTCCTCATACCTCAGCATGACAGGCCCAGAACACTGAGGGCCTCTGGCAAAACTTGTGTTTGAAAAATGAAGTTTGAGTTAAAAGTGCAGTCTTTTGTCTGAGGCTGTCAAAGCTTACATGTGGGCCACAAAAAAGGCTACTCATTTTAAAGGGAACAATTATTTCAGATCACAGACAAAGGCCTTCCTTTTGAGTAATGTGAAATGAAATGGTTGCAATGGTGAAAACTACTTTGTAAGTAGCAAAGAGACACACCCAAAAAATCTTCCACAAAAAAAAAAAAATCAAAAAAACCAACCACCTAAACAAACAAACCCATAAACAAACAGATCCTCTTCCCCTCTCAAATAAAATCACTGTCCTACCTGTGAAGGGAATAGATTTTCAGGACACACTGGTTTGTAAGATGTGTTACTTGTTATTTTGGAAATCTGCTACCTGGCAACCCCCCACTTGCCACAGACACTTTATATTGCTGAATGTTGTGGGCACAGGAAAAACCTCAGGGAGCCTGTGGGGACCAGGTGAAACAACTCAGTGCAGTCCCAGCTGCAGACAGGGAGAGACTTGCCAGAGATGCTCATTGTCAAATCCTCCATTATTTACAGTTTGAAATGACATGTAATGCAGGTGGAAGGCAAAACACAGAGCTGAGGTATTGTAGCATGAGGTTTGAGACCAACTGCTGACTTTGGAACTATTATTTTACATTTCTTGAAGGCACAGCACTTGCTGGGGTATGAAAAATGAGGTGTGCATAGCTTTAGACTATGTCTGCTCACACCTAGAGAGATCAATCTTTCAGATGAAGCAAGCCGGAAATCCCCTCTGCTGTAGGCAGCCATTCAAAGTTCTCTAAGGACTTTTATTAAAGGTTCCCTAAAGGTTTCCACCAGTACCTGAAGGCAAATTGTCTTCTTCCTGCTGCAGAGTGATAATTCATTGTCAGGATAAAACAGGTCCCACGTATGGTTGCATTTCAGCATGCCGTTAATGTCATTTCTACAATGCTTTGTGAGAGTATCTGTGTGAAGGAAAACAACTATGATCCTGTCTCTGTGAGTGAGAGTGCATGTCCTCATCTAATAAGGAAGGAAGGAAGAGACAGCCTGTGCAAAGGTTGGCCTGATAAAGGTTACTTCTGTTCACTTGCAAATCCTAGACTGCTTTCAAAATGAGAATTATGTGGTGGAACATCACAAACTGAACTAATCTTGTTTTCTGTTACAATGTTTATTTGAGCTCTGGTGCCCTTACCCTAACAAAAATTTGCTGGTAAAGAACAAATAGGGCAATGATCAGATGCAAAGACCAAGCATCACCAGTTCTGAGCCAAAACTGAAAAAGCATTGAGGAAACCTTCTTTTTTAAAAAGACCTTAGTAAAAATTAAACAGCGCAGACGCAATCTTCATAACCAGCTTTAAAATGAAGAAATTAACTGTTTCCTCAGACAACAGCTTTAGCATCTACCTGCAATTTGCATGTGAAATATGCAACTATGAGCACCTTAACATCCAAAAATCTTAATAAAAGCAAGACAATGGTTATTTTTGGCAGCAGACACTGCCCAAAATATGCTATTCTCTCCAGGAAATTACTATTTTCCAAACTTGAAAATATAATGAGGAAACACAGACTTTAAAGGATCAATGATTCACTGTGGCAAACTGAGCAGGGACTTCTTAGTGCTCCACTGCTGAAGTGTATGAAGAGGGATGGACAGGGACAGGGCTTGCAGGGCCCAGCAGTGCACCTGGGGCTCAGGTGGGGCTCAGGGAACTTGCATTCTTCACAGGGACTGGAAGACTATCCCACTGAAAAGGATATATGAAACATTTTATACATATTTTAAATCCAGGGGAGAAAGAGATGCATTGTCAAAAGATGTTCAATAGCATGTAGAGCTCCAGTGTTTCTGGCACACTATAGCCCTACAATAAGTAAAGCTGAGAGAAAGCAAAGCTCATTTTATCTTGAGCCCCAAAACACTAGGAAAGATGTCAAGGTGTATTTCCTTTGGACTAGAATTCTTCTTTTAAAGAAAGACATGACTGCAACAATTTCACTGTCTTGGAAGAGATATACCTGCCAGGCTACAGTTAAAGCTTTAATAGCATTTCAGGGTTTAATAAAAAGAGCTCCTGAAAAACAGTTTTTTCCCTGTATGAAGCGTCCTTTAAAAATAACCTCAAATGTCCTGGAGTGGGTATCTCCAGATTTCCTATGACAATACACAATTCTTCCAATCATACTGTGAGAGCCAGCATCTGGAAAAGTACAGAAATGCCTGCTGGAAGCATACATAGCATTAAATCTAATAGGCTAGGAAATAGCATTTTGAGTGAGAAATTAATTTTTACATGCTTTCATGTCACACATACCCTGCTACACATTCTGCCTATGATAAGGAGGCCATGAAGATCTGCGAGGGATAGATTTCTTCCTATGTTCACAGCATGTGACTGAGCATAACTGTGATTGTGCTTGGAGGACAAAAATGTTATTTTTAGATTAAAACTGATTAGCTCCCATGACTGTATCAGAGCAGAATAATAATATTTTTCATGGTGCCAATCAAATGGAAAAAACATTGACCTAAAAAATATAAAGAAAAAGAAATCAAAACCTTATTTTAAAACATTTTCATGAGGGACATAGTAAATTACTGTTTGAACTAGAACTCAACATCTTGAAACTCCCATCTCATCTACTTTGATGGCACATTCTATGACACAGTTTTTGATTCACATCATATCACACATGCAATGAAAGAGTTTGTAATGCTCCAGCTTCAGACAAGACTAACATAACTGACAGTTCTGAAAGAAGACATGCTGTATAGGTCACATTATTTGCTAATCTTTGGGAAACAAGCAAATTTGGAGAGAGGGACACTATTACAGAGAACAGAGTCTGTAAACCAAGGGATGAGGATTAGCTCTAACAATTTTGGGAGTGTTGATAAGGGCATTGCAATGGCAATGCAGGGAAAAGAGGAGAAATAAAACTGCTGCTTGTTCTATTGTTTCAAGGACTGCAGAACCCCTGACTGATGCTTTTAGAATGAAGAGTTGGTTTGGGATTTCAGTTTTTAATTTTACATCTGATGTCCCAAGATCTCTAAAGAGCCAAAACCATGCTGCGTGAATTCCAGTTTCCATATTTTCCTTGCCAAACACTAGGAAGCATTCTGGGAATAGAACTGAAGAATGCTGCATGGTTGCTGGATGTTCAGACAATCCAACCCAGATGCCATATCACACATCCCCTGAAGTCCTGGGGGTATTCTAGGTATTCTGGCAACATAAAGGTGGGATACAGAAGGAAAGAGGAAGGCAAGACGGACCTTCACCTAATAATGAACTGGGAAAAAATATCCTGTCAAACTCTAAAAAAATAACAGTTATGCTACAAAGAAAAGGGAATACACACAAAATCTATGTGCTGGTAAAGCAAAAGCCTGTATTTCCATGTGGGTACAGATGTCTGCAAGGCAAAAGTCTACCTGGCTGCAAACATTACTGTTCAGTTTTAAAATGCCAGGGACAAATTTCTGCACTGAGCCATAAAAAATTCTTCTTTAGGAAAATGCAGAAGAGTATTAAAGCTGTTAATACAAACTTTTAATATTAAAAGTGGCTGCTAATATAACTACCTGAAATAGCTCATCCTGTATCAGTTTATTATTCTGTAAGCCTACAGTAGAGTAGAGTAGAGTAGAGTAGAGTAGAGTAGAGTAGAGTAGAGTAGAGTAGAGTAGAGTAGAGTAGAGTAGAATAGAGTAGAATAGCATAGCATAGCATAGCATAGCATAGCATAGCATAGCATAGCATAGCATAGCATAGCATAGCATAGCATAGCATAGCATAGAATAGAATAGAATAGAATAGAATAGAATAGAATAATTGCTGGTCTATTTGCTACGTCACATCTCTGTCTTCCAGAAAGCAACCCAAAAGATGTCCACTGCCAGAATGTACTGAAGCATGCAGAAAAGAGAAAAAATAATGGAAAAGCATAAAAGAACAGTCTAGGCCATTGTGTGATGACAGGAATGACATCTTCCCACGGATGCCAGAAGCAATCCACTGCCATTTGACCAGGCAGAGGTATTCCTTCTGGGACTACTCAGAACACGATTTTCATCCCATTGTTTCCACTCCAGTTGTCTTTTCATATAAACAAATGCAAAGATATTTGCAATAGTATATGCTGTGAGATTGCATAGCTTTATTTATAGAGTACAGATCATGTTGCTTTTTTAACTGACATCTCTGTTATTGTGTTATTAATTTGATATTTAAACATTGTGGAAAAAGATAAACAGTCTGGGTCTGTAGATATTCCTTTATATAAATATATATATATACATGTGTAAGTGTATATTTATATATCCATATATAGACACATATTTTAAAAAAACAAACACCCAAGAGGTGCAGCCAAATTAGGGTAAGTTATTCATTTGACACAGAGTATTTACTTGGACAGCTGGATTTTATAGTTTACTGGATGGATGTGGTATCAGATGTTCCAAAATAAATCAAATTTCCACCTATCTATGTGCTTTAAAATGTCATTAAACCTCAGAAAACAGTAAAAGGGAAAGACATACTGGTTTTTTTAACCCTCAGAACCATGTTGCTTCTTTATTTTTTCATTGAATGAAAGCAGATTTACCCATTTGAGCACTCTGTAAGATCTTAAAACGTACATATTCTGCTGGCCTTATTTTGTTGATGCATATAAAATCTCTGGTTTTTATCAAAATAATGCACCCTGTTATGCAACTAAATGTACGGCCCTGAGACGTGAAGGCACAATGAGAGCCTGATGCAAATGTTTCTACTAAAATCACCATCCTCGTTCTACAGCCATGTCCACCTCTCAGAGCTCTCAAATACAACATTTTACAAATGAAACAGGACAACCCTACTCCCCAAAGCAGGTATGGTGGTTGAGGTCCCATCCTCCCCTGTTGCCTGGCCTTTCCTCCAGTTTCAAACAATTTAAGCTGGGGCACTATCCTATCTCCTCTTTCCCTTAGTCCTTGCATCAGCTCAGTGGCTCTCAAATCTGCTCAGCTGGATCATGGTCTCTCGTTGTCTGATCCACTCCATCTCTCTCTCCTCCCTCACCAGTTCATCAACTGCCCCTTCCTCAAGGCAGGGGCTTGAGGCCCAAGCAGGTTCTTTAGGAAGGCATCTCCAGATATTTTGAGCTGTTAATTGGCTATGTGAGATGTCCAAACTGCAAAGGCATTGTGAGGACTTACAATCTTGTTTTCATGGCTTTCATTTGAAAGTCAGGGTTCCTGTCCATGAAAAAAAGATTTGAGGTTCTGCTCCAGAGTACTCTAACACTGGAACATTTCAAAGAAAAGCCTTTGACCATTGAAATATTAAAAATGTGACCAAAGCAATACATATGCTCAGCCCTTTCCTTGGCACCTCATGGCTTCAGTCAACATTTTCCAAAACTATTTACCTCAAAAAGAAGGCTTGTAAAGATTAAAGAACATTCTTTGTGTGGACAAGTCCAGACGAAATAATTAAAGTAAGGCATTATTAGTGCTAGCAAATGAAAGAGTGATTATACAAGGGGTATGTGAATTAAGGGGATATGACCAAAACAACCCTTGTAATTAATAAATACATTTTGCTGTATTTACAGCCTTCAAGGCATACATCCTCAGAAAAAAAATGCAGATTCCGCAGAATCTAGGTAAGTGACCCAGCTGTGGTTCACCTCCACCACTGATCCCCCTCACTGCTCCCAGACACTCCTTCCAGCTGGAACTGCTCTGTCTCCTAACACTGCTCTGGGATACATGGTTGAATCTTTGAACCAACACTGGATGTGAGATGCTTTTGATTAGCAGTGGTCAGTTTTCTCTATGAATTTCTATGAAGTTCTGCGGCAAGAGCTCCTGAGCTGAATTTGTTCAAGTGCCACCCTTGGCAGAGGCGACTGTGGTGACAGAAGCTTTGGGATACATATGCACATACAGACACAGGAGAAGGCATTTCCATAACAGCTTTGAAGTAGCACACACAGCACCAGTGGCATTATAACATAGCTTGGGTTGCAGGGACAGGTGGAGAATCAGCAGTTGTTGCCAGTGATTCTTTGTCAGTGGCCAACACCAGAAGGCTTTAAAAGGCAACAAAGATAATCCATCTACGATTAGCAGAGCTGTTCTCTTGAAAAATTTTTCTCTCATTTTCCATGCAGACCTGAATTTGCTGAAACTGCAAGCACATCTTCAGATTTTCCATCACAAGAAAAGAAGGAACTATATATAATTCACCACAGAGCACTATCTTGGTATCCTCAGATTCAGAGCTAGCTAACCACAAAAATGTACTCAAAAGCTACGTTCAGCTGTAATTTATTCTGATATAAGTGCTAAAATGGAGTATAGAGAAGAAATTCAGTTCCCCACCTTTCTTGTAAGTGGCACTTCAATAGGGACGGGGACAACTTCGGCAAGCAGGCAGCCATAAAATGCCACCATGAAAGCAGCAGGATCATTGTTAGGAAACACGAGTGTTACCTGAAAGAAAGAGATGTACATTAAAAATGTTTTATCCTAGGTGTCAGATAATGATAATTGAAGTTTCCATGCTTCCTTTTGGATGGAGATGATACTGGAGCACTTGTAAGACAGCTTTCAAATGCCTAATGACATATGAAAAAGGAATTAGAAGAAATTTATTCTGATAAATATTCTTTCAATGAATATTTTCACTTAGGATATAGTTAAATATTTCCATTGCATTGTTTCCTACATTGACAACATCTTTTATCTGGTTCTGAATTAACTGACTGCTTTACTGATGTTAAATAACCTACCTAAATGGAATTAGAAGGATTTTAAATTCTAATGTAGTAATTTGCTTGGAGTTACTGAAACTGAAGTGTACGTGTGACCAAATCAAATTATCCAGATTTAGGATGTCATTATGCCAATCATTAACACAGTTTTGTTTCACAACACTTGGCCTTGTGCAACAGTTTCATTTTAGGACTGTCCTGTTGTCCCAATGTAAAGTTTCTGTGTGCTGTGTGCACAAAAAACCAGTATCTGGAAGCAAATGTCACATCCAGAGCTTAACTTAACAGCTTCAGGGCTAGGACTGGGGAAATTATTTAGACAAAAGAATGCCAAAACCAATCACAGATCACCAGAAGAATGCTCAGTAGGTGCTGAGCTGTGCAGCTTAACTCCTGTAGGCCCTGCTGGAGGCAGGACAATGCCTGAGATCCTCCACAGGCAAAGGGAAAGGAGAAGGGAGGGTTTACAGCTTTGCTGAGGATCCAGCCACTTCTGAGAGCCCACAGCTCTCCTTGCAAGGGCAGGGAACAGCACTGCTCTCACTGCTGGATGACCTCAGTGGCTGTTTGCAGTTCAGTCAGATGGGCATTCCCAGCTCATGTCCTAAACAGCTGTAACACAGCTGGTGACTCCTGCATACTCAACTGCAGTGCCATGCAAAGGCATGGCAAATGATTCTAAACCTCTTTCCTCTGGGCTCACACACAAAACAAGAGTGTATTAGCACCTTGCAATTTGCTGAAACTACTTAGCAGCTCTTGAGTTTTGACTGCTTCAACATCCATTGGAGTTTTGTTGAAGTAAAATCATGATGTTTCCATGTATGCTCCAAGGTTCAGTTACTGGAGACTGTGTTTCCAGAATTTTCACATGGCTTCAAAGATAGACATCTTCCATACATCAACTACTTCAAGCTAGGAGAAATCCAACCAGCCTTGTCCAAGTGGGTCCAAAATATCTCTGGTTTTTAGGCTGAAGACTTTAACCTCATAATTCTTTAGAGTCAGAGCAAATACACTGCTACTTTATCTGCACATTTGCACATTAAACAATCCAAGTGCTGGAGATGCCTGTGAAGAACCTACCATAAGCAAATGGAAATACAGGGATTTTGCCAGGTGCATGCAGGGGATGGTAGAGATTGCTGAGCCCAGCAAACATCTGAAAGATCCCAAAATATACTTTGAGGGTTCTTGGGTTTTGCACTGGTCTTTGCTTAGATAAAGGCAGTGAAGGTTTGGCTGGGAATCTTTGAAAAGGAGCTGACAGAGGTGAAAAAAGTCTCACTGAAGTCCAGTGGGAATGAGGCATTAACTTCCTTTCCAAAAAACATTAATCACTAACAAACTTGTACTAAATAAATAAATAATGTGTGTAAAAGCAAAAAGGAATAAGGCTGAAGGAACAAAATCATACAGTGTATATTAGCAGATGAGAATCTGGTTAGCTAGTAGATATTTCAGAGAGCAAGATTAATTTCCAGGCAGCTGTCTGGGGTGATGCAAGGTTAAATTTCTGAAGTTACTATAGAAGGCAAATGCACTTTGCCACGTATAATACCAGAAACAGGGAAGGAGATGCAGGCACGTTCATTTATTTTTTGGCTCAGACAAAGAATCTAAAAGGTGAGGTAATGGTAGTCATGAAAAACATAGATTGTGTTGACAGAAGGTGTTTTCAAAGGAAAAATGTAAACTATTTTATGCATATCAAAATAAGGAACCAAATACATTCTCATTTGGAAAAGATGAGAAATATGCGCCTGTATTTCATTTAGAATTTAAAACTGCCTTTAAATGTTGTCACAAAACACACATTACATGGAAAAAAGTCACTTTCAAAGAGGTCAGAATTTTTTTTTTGTTATTACAACAGGGGTGTAAAAGCCAGAATCACAGCCTAGAGCATCAGAAGTGCTGTAACACCTCATCTTCAGTGGGAAGTTGCCTCAAATGATCACGTTCCTGTTACACAGGGATGCCAGGCGAGACGTTTTTACAACACAAAGCATATGCTTTCAGCACTCAGCTACAAACATTTGTTTCACTCTAATCTAGGCTGACTTATTTTAGATGAGCTGCAATTTGTTCCCTACGTGTCCTGTGCTAGCTAAACTTCCAGTTTTCAGACTGAACTATCCACAAATCCTTTCTTAATGTTAGAAGATGCCAGAGACTGCTGCAAAAAATTACTACGAAGACGGGCAGGCAGCACACAGTAAAAAGGAAAGATGCACACTGCCTGTATGTGAACTTTATTCTTTTGGAGCTTTCTGGGTGGACTGTTTTGATGTGTACACTTGAATAACTTGCTGCTTCTGCTGTTGCTTAGAGACACACTTTTAAGTCAAGTAAAAGAGAGTCTTCACATCCTAGTCCTGGCTGAATGCCATTGCAGGAAGCAATTTAGATTAAGGATCTAGAGATCCTTTAGGTAATTTCTTTATGATTTATTTTGAAAAGAAACACAGGAAGGACTGTCACTTTTGGGGTTTTTTTTCCTCTTTTTTTTCCTTCTGGGAAACATTAATGCATGCTCTCATTTTTGAAGCCCAAAGATGTGTGATGCAAGCAGACATGTTTCTCACATGTGGCACAAGACAATCAAGTGAACCAACAGTTTGAGAATCGCTATCAGATGCTGGAGGGGGGAAACTTAATCCCACACAACTCTAAGCACTAGAGCAGGACTAAAATTTGCATTTCTGACAAATTTGTTCTGGAATATCCATTCCACAGCTTAGATCCAAACTGGAATGGGACCTGTGGAATTTTCTATACACACTGTGGGAGAGAAAATGAGCAGCAGGCTAAGCCTTGGCAGTCAAAGGGATAGGTTGGTAAGTACATTGTTAGCAAAACCATAGGATGTTCTTGTCTTCATTAACATCTTCAAGTGCTACCTCTGCAACTCTTGCTCTCTGTGGGCTTTATCCATCTACATAGATACAGCCTCCAGCAGTAGCTGCATCAGAGTCAGAACCAAGAATGGAAATATTCTCTCTGTTACCAGTCAGCGTCGTTTATTTATTCAACTGGCTGCCAAAACGTGCTGACTTTGCTTGTCTTTGTCCTCCACAACACTTCTCTTGTTTCTACCATCTCAACAGCTACAAAGTCATTAGTAAGTAAGTTTTTTATCCGCATGACACCTCCAGGCTCCATAAGCAAGCTTTTGCTAAACAGACTGCTGTTCAATGTCCAAAAATCACTTTCCATGGGAATGCTTATTGTTGATGTTGCCACAACTTCAAGTTCAAGGAGCACCAACTCAGGTTACTTATTATGCAATTCAAAACATCTGTCTGAATGATCGGTCTTAGGGAGGAAACAGCAGATTTCAGCACCCTGTCCCATACCCCATTTTTTCACTTTACTAATTTCCTCTAAGCACCCCAAATACCTCATTCTCTCTTTGTCAATACTGGATATGAACTTTTACAAATAGTCCTTGAGATACTCACCCTGTCTCCAGGTCGTACCATTGGTTCTTGTTTTGTGCCTAATTTATGTAGTATATTGTAAGCAACCTTCATACTTCTGGTCCAAAGTTTGCCTATTAACACAAAATTTTCAAAATTAATATAAAAATTCTTATCTTTTCAAAGATTATTAAAGAGAAAGAATAACTGAGAAGTCAAAAACACACAGTAGGAACATATATATTTAGTTTTCCAACTAAATAAGACACCACTAATGGGACTAGTGGAAACAAATACTTATCAGAAGTTTTCTTTGAACTTCCTTTTTCAAGACAACAGCACTTTCAAAACAAAAAGAAAAGTTTTCTTTATGGCAGAAGTTTCTTATTTTGGAGAAAATTGCATCTTGACTCTGAAATTAGCTGTTAGAAGGGGCTGGTACATCATCAAGTCCCTAACACCCTAGCTGTGGCAACTTGGACATGGCACATTTCAGCACAGACTGACCTCGAGGGCAATGTTCAGGTTTCACCACAGCAATTCTCTCACCAAGGAAAAAGGAAAGGAGTCTCAAGAAGCAGAGGCAAAGAAAAGAAAACTGCAACAAACACCCCACAGCCAAAGGGGCACACTGAAGCAGCAGGGACCCTCTGAACCTTAGTACATCCATATGGCTGTTTCACTTTTAATCCTGGGCCTTCTTCCATTAAACTTGGCTTTTCCTTCTCACCTGCTCCCAAATGCTCCCTTCTCTGATTCATTTCACTTGCCCCAGGTGCCCCTCCTTACTGTCTCTCTTCTCCTTTGCTTCACCTTTCCAGCACCACTCTTCACTAATCCTTATCAAGGCCCCACCCTAATATTCAATTAAAAAAATTCTCTCACCAAGACCTCTTTGCCCACATAACAGCCCTTTCAATAATCCTCCAAGTGATCGGCATCTTTGCTCTTCCAGATGCCTTTTGTTTAGAGACCCTGTTACTTCCATGTGAACAGCACCAAGTTTAACAGCCCTTGTGCTTGGCTGGCCCCCAGGTACTGTCTTCAAGCACTGTTCAGTCTGACAGTAACAAATCTTTAATTCATGCCCACCAATAACTGAAACGATAATAGGTTCTGACAACGGATTACCTATGGAGTTCAGCAGTTCAGGCCCCCAAACATGCAGTATTTCTATTTATAACTAAGCCAAGCAGTTGCTATAATAAGTTCCTCCACATCCTGGTTATAAAGTGCAATACTACTGAATCATTTTGAAGTGCAAATCCAATGTAAATATAAAGTATGATGAGAAGGCCAGATTTTCTTTTTATCTCACTTAAGGAAAATTAGAAGGTCACTGCTGCTTGTTATGGAGAAAGTACTAAATGCAATTTCTTATGAAAACAGTAATATTGTATCACCTAACTATGCTTTCCAAAGTCTTTAATTTCTTAAAATTACTCCAGTATTTGCATGTTGATCTGTCTTGCTGTTCAGAAAGGAACACAATTCTGTTTCACTGGAAACTCAGCACAGATACAGGAATATTCCTGCAGGATTAACTGTCACAGAACTACCTGCATTTGATGGAAAGTCAGTCTTTGAAATCATCCCTGCTGCTACAGTTAACACTTGAACTTGACAAGTGAGTAGAATAAAAAAACCTGATGCCTTAAGAAAGCAAATATTCTTTTTCCTTAAGTTTTTCAACATTAAAGCTTTACTGGCAACAAACTTAAAAGAGCAATTAGTAATGATACAGAATACTGGAGAACAGAAATCAAAAGTTCTGAATTGCAAAAGAGAACCATCTTTACACAAAACACTTTTAAACTTGAAATGGACATCAAAGGAGCTGCTGTGAAAAGTTATGTCTGAGCTATGAAGATTAAATCTGTTAAAAGTCTTAAATTTACATTTGTGATATGTTCACACTAATTTCTCATCTATCAAACATGCCATCAAATATTTTCTTGAAAATCTGAGGGCTATTCATATTACATTCTTTCAGAGGAACCCAGGTATGCAGCATAATCCCCTCCACCTAAGAGTTCTGGATAAATGCCAAAATTAAGTTCTCACAAAGACTAAGAAAATTAAAGGAGTACTTTCTGGTAAAGTTTTAAATAAGTTTAAACATATCTTCTAAGACATGGATAATATAAGGCTGCCTTCCTCATTCCTTGCCTTTCTGTTTGAGTACACTCTGAACTGCATAAACATGGCAATAATATTTTCTAGTGGCCAGAAAAGACTTGAATTTTCCATCACTACAGCCCTTTCCTTCTCTATTTACTGGTAAGATACCAACCTGTGTTAAGTATGTGAGGTACACACGTGCCTGAGTATGAAACTGGAAAACTGGAGTGAAGCAGCTTGCTTGCATTCAGCTGGGAAGGGGCTGGAACACAAAGACCTTACAAGCTCTATAATGTCACTCCAACCCTTGCAGGCTCTGCCTGACCTCAGCTGCTGCCAACCCTGCTCCAGTGTGGGCTGCCAGGGGCAAGCAGGGACCCCCAGGCACCCTCATGAACAAGCAGAGCAAAGCCCAGGCAGATCCTGAACTCAACTGTTCAACAGGAAGACTGTAATTTCTCTAGCAGGGTATATAGCTGTGTTCCAAAAAAGTTAATTAAAAAGGGCCACAAAAGAAGCAGTAACGCAGAAGCTGGAGCTAGGAATGTATGGATGATAAGGGCCAGATCAGTGGCTTCTGGATGGGGCACAACAACAGGCCAGATGTGGACTGAACCGTGGGTTTGTTTTGTCACCTTGGCTGTTTGCCTTCCCTGACCTGGCACCAGGAGAAACACAAAGGACTCCACGTCTGCAGGATAACAGCTCTGAGAAACGGAGGATGTTGTAAAGAAGGAAATCTTTGAAGTGTTTCCTTCCTTGGTTCTGCCTAGGCTGCAATTCAGAGCAATTCTTCCTTTGCAAACTTGAGAGATGAGACGCTGCTGGGAAAAAGCCGATTGCTAAAACCTCTCCCATAAATCCCAATGCTGCGACCTTGCTGTGACCTCCAAGCAGTGCCACGGGAGTGGGAGGCCTGGCAAGGAGGCAGCTGTGCTCCATCCAAGGATTTCACTCTGGGATGGGGCTCAGGGCCCTTCCCCGTGTGGATAAATCGCTTCGTTACACGGACTCCAGAGGAAATCTGTTTGTGGCCACCGGGGACACATCCCATTGTCCTTAGCCCGAGTTCAGTGAAGCACCAGCCCTCCTTGGATAAGCACACTGCCATTAATCTTCTGAGCTGGCTTGAAGACACGGGGATGGATGCAGGAAACTCAAGCAACAGCTTCATTTGACAGAGAGTGGAGCAGCCCGTGTCCCAGCTCAGCGCCAGAGCTCCCCTTTCCCAGCCGTGCCTTGCCACAGGGAGCTGCCCTCAGCCCTGCTGCAGCAGAGCACAGGTGCTGGAGCCTGGAGCTGCACTGCTGCTTCCCTGCTGTAAACACCAGATCCCGTGAGCCCTCCTGCTCCTGACATTCTTGTCCTCAACCCCACTGCAACAGGGTCCTTCCAAAGAGCATTCCTACCCACCACACCAGCACAGGATTTGTGCCTGTCAGGCCCTGATCTCACTAGACAGACATTAACCGATACTTTCTTGCATTTAAAAAATGAAGGATTGGTATGTCATCTACAGAAGGGTCCAATGGTGTTTAAGGCACAAGGGTTCCCTCTGGAAGGGGCCCGGGCTCGGCAGACCCAGCGCTGGGACTGCCAGACACACACATGTATCGTGGGTAACATAAGGCACTAGATATTTAAGAACATGAATTGCCCCTCAGTTTTCAGGTCACAAAACTATTTCCCATACAAAGCAGACTGGTAGAGCTCCCCTAGCTAATTTTGGAAAACAAAACTCCAACAACAGACAGTTGATGCACACCTTGTTACCACTACAATTTATTACCTTGTTCCTACCTCCCACTGAGCTGCTAACTGTGGTGCTGCTTTCCAAAATCTTCTATAACCCCACAATATGGTAAGAAACAGAGCTTTTCTGTCCATCTATCATTGCCTAACTTATAATTGCTTATTTACTGAAATAAATCTTCTAAAGATTTTCACTTCTGTCACTTTGCCAGAGTGCTGCTGCCAGACTCTCATGCCCTAGCAGCATGCTTCTGCAGGGAGGCCTTTCAGGTTCTTCACACACTTGCAAACTGAGCAGAGAGTTCCCACTGTCCAGTGAGTAACAGCAAGCACCACTCTGCCTCTGAATCTGAGCCATATCCGGCACACATCACATGTGCAGAGATGCTCGGCAGGACAGGATGGAAAACGGCATCTCGCCTTCTGGCAGCTGTGACAAACACTGTTAGCACCCATGTGGAGCTAGTCCTTCTTCTCCTGCCACTGGGGTTTTGATTTAGTTGAGCAGTGTAAACTCTACAACAGCAACGATGTATTTTGCATTCAGTCATCTTCTTTTTTTAAGTCTACTCAGATGGCAATAAAATTTAGCAAGCAGAGGTAGAGAATACCCAGTCCCATCTGGTTAAGCAACACATTATGAAGGCAAAGGAAACCACAGGATGTTAAAAACCACACAAAAAAAAGGATCTGTAAACAAAAATTAGGTGTTTTCCACAGGACACTGAGGTAAATCCCCTTCCTTTCCAAATCTGTAAAAGGACTAAATGTTTGTGTTGAATGTAAAGAAGGTTTTAATAGAAAAGCTGTATCAGGGAGAAAACTCAGAAAACAAACCACAACAAATTTCCTGATTGTCTTCAGGACACTTTTCAGAACCACACAGCATTAACTCATCAAAGCCAAACCAGTCGTTGCTTACCAATCTCTGCGCTCAGCAAGACTCAGTGCAAGACTGCCAAAGTTTAACTGCAAATAATTTTGTCAAATATTCATTTTCTCAATATCACAGTATAACATTCTTTGTATTAAGTAAAAAGAAGAGCATTTATTAAATCTAGTGTAAATGGCAAACTTCCTAATGCTATGCAGGTAAAGGAGGTGGGGTTTTTTTTGCTTTGTAAAATAATAATTGCACCTGTACTACTCTGGTAATCCTTTCTTCATGAACTCTTTAGATCCAGCCTAAACAGAAAATGAAGTTGTTTTTTGGATAAAAAATCTGAAGAAAAGGAACAAAAATGTTCTGAATGTTCTGTTGCAGAGAATGAAGGACTCCACACATACTCAGTATGGAGGTGACCTTGCTATTACAGTGCTTGATATTGAAGTCTGAATCATATAATGCAGCAATTTTCAGTCTTTTTATTAAAGAAATAAAGGTTTAAAGTATTGAACAATCATAAGACTAATATCTGTCTGGGGATTTAAAAAATGACTATTCATACTTCTCTGAGTCTTGAGTTATTTCAGAGTTAAGGACAGTTTGGTTATACAGTTACTTGGTCAGAAGCATCTTGAATCTGTCTCTCTCCTGCTGCTAATTGTGAAATTCCTGGTCTAGGACATTCTCACAGAAAGGTCAGGAAAGGGTGCAGTTTACACACCAGGTACAGAATGGCTTGAGGTTGCCTACTTTTGGCCTTTAAGATATGCCAGTATATCTCCAGCATGAGGAGGGATCACCTCTGCTGAGGCAGGATCACTTTGGCCCCAAAATGCTTACAGTTGCTTTAAAGTTATTTTTAAAATCAGCAATTCATTTGCAAACAAATGCCATTTGCCAAGCATTTCCTTCTCCACAGAATCCAAACAGAAGAAACAGTCCTCTGCCCAGAGAGTCACATCTGCTCTTCTTTATGAGCCTTGCTGTCTCTAGTGGGCCTCAGATGTGGGAAACACTACATCAGAGCTACTGAAAATGGTTTTAAAAAACCAGATTACACATAGTGTTAGATAAAGGAAATTAGATTCTTTAGACAAATTTAACTGGTACTCATTTTGTTGTTTTTAACAACGGTTACAAAAAGAAGGCTCAGAACTTGTTTATTGATAAATTACTTTCAATCCTTTACTTTTTGCCCAGCCTTTCTGGTTCTCCTTAGAATAATCATTACAAGTAAGAAAAGTAGCTCTGATATCATAGGAACTATATAGGATTTAACTGTCCTTTATTCACATTTCTCCTCTAAGAAATCACTAAGCATTTCATTATTAATATAAAAACCAGATGCCTCAGTATTCTGATTAACTTGGTCTGAGCCAGAAATTGTCTTCCTTTTCCTCGAAGTACACATTACTTTTCTAGTCAGAGTTCAGACTCTCATAAAACCTGATAAAGACATATTTCCTTCCCATATCTCAGACATTTCAATTTATGCATATTCAGTGATTTGATTTATAAAGGGATCAAGAATAACTTAACTAAGATGTTCTCCACTTAAACAAGTTCCCAGAGGAACAAAATATTTGAGAAATAAGTAATATTCATAGTGTTTCATTCACTAGAAAGAATTTAAGAATTTTAAGTACATTAAATAAAGATTACAACTGGGGCACTGAGAAGAACTTCAAGAACTGAAGAAAACCACTTCAAACACTTGATTGAAAAAAAGGATCAAGTCTGCAAGTGCAGTTATACATTTATTCTACCTAAAGTAATCTGAGACACGTGGAAAAAACCAGCCCTGACATGCTATGAAGACAAGAAGCTCAAAAAACTTGCTGGAAAACACACAGGAGATACAAGACATTACAAATTTGATGAACTCTTGCAGAGAAATGGGAGGGCAGCAATAATTTTAAGCAACAGCTGGAAGTGTAACTTCTTTAAACTGGTTTCCCTTCTAGCCCAGAAGTCCTTCACAATCTAGAGTACCCACCACCCAAAGCCACACTAACATGTCCACATCAGCAGCCTTAGGGGGAGAAATCCATTCCAGTGTATCACACAAGGTGGTCCCTGCAACACTGATCCACCACTGTCTGCCGCAGCAGATCATAGCTTGGCTCTGGTCTGAGACCTCAAAGGTGCCTCTGGAAGGGACAGCAAAGGAGTTGTGAGGAAGACTTTGGAGCAGAATTTTGTGGACTCTCAGAGCTTCTTTTCAGCATGCAAGGCCATCAAGGGCAAATAGGAAAGCATCCTGGATATATGCAAGAGGCCAGCACTACTTTTTTCAGGGACAGAAGAGGGCCTTATGTAAGAATCAAGACCAAGGTCACAGATGGGATGAGATTTCACCATGTAGATGCAGCAAAAGGCCTCAATTTGAAAAGATTTCCTCCTAAAATAGCCTGTGAGGTTTGGACACAGAATAGCTGCAAAATGAAGAAAGAAACAAATGTTTGGGCTGTGTATGGTACTCTAGTTAAAGACCAAGAGATACATGGGAAGGCAATATTGTCTACAACAATCCACGAAAGAGGAAGTAAATATGCTTGGTGTTAAGAACATTAGAACTCCTGCTCAAGATGGGCCTTGATCTATCTGATAGCTACAGAAACACTTCTGGAAATCATCTTGGAAAGGTGGAAAAAGGTGTGGAATAAGCAGGAAAACCTGCAATTCACCCATACAGGGACAAAAAACTGGAGAAGATACCGAGAATGACATTGAAAGACGTCAAAGAGAATCCTCCTCTTAACTGGAAAGTTGGAGGATAAAGGAAGAGGATTTCCATGAAGTCAAGGGGGTGTGAGAAGAGACTGAAGCAAAAACAGTAAATAGAGGTAAAATATTCAAGAGGAGGTGCAAGTGATGATAACATCTCAAAAACCAAAACTCTGGAAAACTAGAATTATTCTTAAAGTTCATGAACATTTCTGAAATATACAAAAATTCTTGGTAATGATATTTCTTTAAATTGACAAAAACCTTGAAAATAACTGTGGAGTACAAACTAGAGGCCACTGACAATCATCAGGGTTGATAGTTAAATTTTAGTCACCTGATCATAGCAAGCTCATGAGGAAATTGAGCGTCACATTAATACCATGTGGTAGGATTGTGGCTAAGCTCATCTTTCAAAAGTTTATTACTACCAGGGCCAGTGGAACTAAGCACAAGGATAAAAAGTCATGAGTAGGAGTGTTTTTAATGATTTCAAGGCTTAACTTCTATTAATTTTCAAGTTAAAAACTGCCATGCCTGCAATTGCTAGAAAATATTGCAGGCACAGCAAGTGGACTAGCTACAGCAAAATCATTCATAAAGTCACCAGTGAAATTGCAGGTGGCTGTATTGTTAATGACATTTCCAAAGCAGTTTTCATTTAAGAAAACTACTACGGCATAGTGAATGAACATTTCCCATGAAAAAGAACATCAGCATGAAAGGCGCCTAGCAGAGAAGAAATCAGCAAGTCTATGAAATGTTTTGGTTTGTAATTTCTTTTATCTATAAAAAGAAGACGACAAAAAAGAAAAAAGAACTGATTTTTTTTTCTGACCTCAGGAAACTACTGAAAGGCAACAGGAAAACCACATCCCAAAGTGCTGCCAAATGAAAGGTGAGAAAACATGAATTTTAGTCCTACTTTTCTCAAGATTCAGACAATGCAGAAGAGGAAAGAGTTATTTTAGAACAGAGAAGCAGGCTAGGTGGCTCCATGAGCCATGCAGATATGTTCCTTCGGTTGATTTGCTCACCCTACAGCCTCAGGCAAAGCAGGACATATGCTCAGACTCTCTGGACAGAATCTCAAATTCAGAAAAGTGGACTGATTCTCAGTAACAGCTTAATTTCCTCTCCTGTCCAATTTATTTAGGGCCTTCAGTAGATGAAATGACTTCTGCAAACATGTAATTGCAAACTTTAAAATTCTTCCCTAGTTTCAAGTAAATGTCCTTAAGGAAGAAAAACATTCATCAATGGTGAATCGTATGTTTGGCGCTGAAATTAAGTCACTTCTTAACTCTGATGTACCTGAAGGGAAAATGCTTCATGCATGACCCTCAGTTGCAAAGGTTCTCCTATGCTTTAAAAGCCTTTAACTATATTTGAAGTGCCAAACAACTTTTTGGCCAGAGACCATCACTGAGTCTGACTCCTGAATGGAGATGAATGTTCAGCACTGAACAAAACAGACAGACCTCTATATCACAGCATGTAACAGCATTCTCTGCACAGAACTCCAAGTCCCTGAGAAGGCAGAAATAAAAAAAGCAGAATATTTTTTTATATCTATATCAATAGCATACGGAAATGCTCCATCTCACTTTCAAAGTCTGACAGTTATTCATAATAATTCCTTTGAACATCTCCCAAATGTCCCCTGAACATCTCAAAATTAGAAGCAATATGGGAGTTATTTGTCAGAGATATCCTGATGCTTATTTTTATTTGGCCTTTCTTGGTTGCAATACATTGTCAGGCAGTACACACTGAACTACATGAACATACCAAAGGTCACACTAAAATATATCAGGGCAAATCTATTTCAAAGGGGTACATTTGCTAGTTGTACAACTAACCCATCAGGAGGAATAATTCAAATCACACTTATTACAGTGTCAGTAAAACAAGGGAAAAAATCCTATTAACTTCTTCAGGAAGCTGATGAATTTTGTGGACCAGGTTAGGCTTTTGCAGAACAAAGCCTTGGTGATATCCAAGGGCAACGGATTTGGACATTAATCTTCAGGAAAATCTGACCTAGGACACATTTCTATTTAAAAGGTGTTTTTGATTTATAATCTGTTATTCCATGGGTGTCGCTACTTGGCTCTTTTCCTCTGTCTGAAATAAATCATACTATAACATCTCAGCCACCCAGACTCAGACATCAAGAGCTTCAGAGTTGTCTTACTCTACTCACAGAAGAGGTGCATCATTGCAAAGCCTTTTTCACTCTATGCATTTACTACACACACTGTACAGGATATAGGAAAGCACGAATAGTTCAAAGGGTGCTCACCATAAGTGAGGATATAGAGTGGTTTTCCATTGGTATCCATAGTGGTTAGGCAAGGAGCTTTTGGTGAGATGGTCCCCCATCGCTGCAAGGCGGCTTCCAGGGAAGGCGGCCAGTTTGTAACCACACCTAATTGTTCCCCACGCATTGCCAACATCTGAGCTCCTTCTGGCTTTGGCTGGTTTGGATCTGGCTGTTGAACTTATGATTATGAAAAGATATACAGTTACCATGTAAATTCTATACCTTGTGTACACCTGTGTAATCAAGAGAATAAGTTACCTTTGCAAAATATTCTGAAAACAGTAACATATAAGAAGGTATTGAGAGGCAACAGAGAAATATAACATATATACTTCTAACTTTAACACAGATCAAGCAACTGATGCACCTCAGGAACGAAAAGTCCTTGCTCTTACACTAGTTCTACAAGCAGAGAAAGAAACTGCTGAGGCAGCATGCATATATTTATCTTCAAAACAGTAAACCTTTCTTTATTCCTAAAGAGAGATGGAGAATACTTTTTCCTGGAAAAAATGCAATAATGCAATGAACTGCAGAACTACTGACAAAAATGTACTTTAAGAAGTAACAGATTGATTTAAATCACATTCTGTTACATGTTTTCTTACAAATTCCTGTGGAGACTATTTAAATTTCCACATCCTGCCAAATCTTAATTCTCAAAGCACTGGTCTTTTTTTAAAAAAAGTTCAATTTATTGACTTATCTTTGTTTCTGTCTTACATTTCTGTCTTACATTTAGTTCATTTTTCATACTTCACTGTTACACAAAGGATGCATAAAACATTTAACATGCTCCCTCACTAACATATTTTCTCTTATTGTTGTTCAAAAGCAATGGCTGTAACCCACAGCTGATTTCTCTTGAAGCAAAGCTTCCCTACACTGTCTTCTGTCATTTCTTTGCAAACAAAACCAGGAGCTGAGAAAACAAGAGACACTTTTGACTCCACAGCACTATGTCCAAGCTTACTACAAGCAGATTCCACTGAATACCAATGGTTTTTTGGTACTTGCCAGTACAGGGAGGGCTTACTTGGCTTTCTAGAAAGTCAATGCAGGAGACAAACATTTTACAGAGTTTTAATAAGCGACCCCCAAACCTTTTGAAAAACAGTCATTTTACCTTCTAACAATTCCTCAAAGTCATCTACAAAGAACTCTCGTAATGGTGGTCGTTTGGGCCGTTTTAGTGTATTGACCAGCTGCTGAATCTTTGCTGACACTCTGCTGCTCACTGGGACTCCTGCAGGACAGGGATCAATGGAGACATCAGTCCACGGCTACGCCGCACCCGCCAGACGTCACGTGGGGTAAGGAAAGGTCTAGGACTGCAAGGCCACCACAACTACAGCTTCATGCCATATTGTGACTCAGGTATTTAAGAACAAAACATATAAGCAAAACGGAACAGCGATGCCTAAGGTAAATAAAACCAACACAACAATGTCAGAGCGAGGTTGCAAAATGAGAAGGGAAACAGCACGCAGGGAGGGAGAGAAGTGCAGTGGAAAAAATGTCCCTACAGCAAATGTCAGTACCCTTAGAGAATTGCCTCAGCAATGGTCAGTGAGAAAACTGGCACTGGCCCTCCCCACGATCATTGGGCATACCAACACTGTCTGACTAGGCTGCAGCCTGGTGAGGAGTGCGAGTCATAGACTCTGCCCCATCATTTATTCTGGGTCATTTTTATGCTGCAAGGGACATCTGTCCAGTACCCATCTTAAACATTGTTCACCTCTTTGTATTACTTCAGCATGCCCCTGTATTCTCTGAATATCCCTACAGCCAATTCCATCAGCCAGCAATCTCCAAAGGGAGCATGCTTGCCCATACGGCACTTTGGAAATCACAGGTCTGAGCAGCAGCCTGGGGCAAGGGGTGTTTTTATAATATAGTCCCATAAATTGCCTCCTCCTTCCTTCTCTCTAGTTGAATGCAAAACGTCTCCAATATGCATGTCATCTTTTCCTGAACTAATAGCTTTGTGTCACTGCATTGCAGGAATTTCAACTTCTTACCCTTCCATAAGGTTGGCTCCAAAACTTTTACCAAGTGGTATTTAGAGCTGAAGCTACTAAGTTTAGATGCAGTACACTTGGTCAACAATTCCATGCTGGGCTGAAATGTTGTTTGGTAAGTTTTAGAAAAGAGGAGCGGTAAATAAGGAAGGGTTTACAAATAACTGTTTTTCAAAAAAAAACCCAACCAACCAACCAAACAAACAAAAAAAACCCAAAAAAACCCCAAAAAACAAACTCAGAGAATAAAACTTCAAACGTCAATTTTCAAGATGTAGCTTGTAGACATCCTAGCATGTCACATTCTTTGCCATTTAAAAAAACAGACTAACTGTAACCAGGCAGCATGATAATGGCAAATCTAAAGAGATTTTCTGGGGAGTTTTGCCAAACAATTTCTATACGCAGGCAGCTCTGCTGATTAAGAAATATATTTCTATGTTATCTTCATTGATACCAGCTTATTTTAGAACTGTAAAGGTGCTGCAGCTTTGTGTTTACTAGTGAAAAGTGCCCAGGAAAAGAACCACAAACACCCAAAAAACAAGAGCAGATGCATACAGTAACCACTAAAAAGGTCAGGATACCCAAAACAACCCCAGTTCTGCTTTGTGACATACCATCACCAGTCTCCATAAGCTCAGCGTTGCCGTACTTTGGTGCCACCCGTGCCGTTGATCCTTGTGGTCTTTCTACTTGTATTGAGTGTTCTGAGGTGTAAGTGGTAACATCTGGAGGGGCAGAATGATTTTCTGTGAAAAGTAAGTTAACAGGTTTAACGGTGTACCTCTAATCTCAAAGGGCAGAAAAGCAAAAGGCAGAGGAAAGGAGACCATTAGAAGTTTTTTTTTCCCCAACATATTAACAGACGTTAAAGTCAATGAATAAAATGATTATACTGAACTATAATGTATAATATTAATAAATAAAGTTTGCACTGATTAAAATAGGGCTATATATCTGAAATTACACAAGCAATAGGTTAAAGAATCACACAATTAAGTTGTAGGTTCTCCACTGACATCTGATTTTACTCAAAGCTTGTGGACATCTGCAAATAGAAAAGGCCCAGACAAATACACTTCTTGTGGATTATTGTGTTAGTTTTTCTAAGTAAAAAGAACACAGCACACTGTCAATCACTTGCAAGTGCCAATGCATATCACTTTTATAACCTCTGTATTTTGAATATGTCAGTTTTACTTAAGAAGGGAAAAAAGTCAATCATAGCAGACTTGGAAACCAGAGGCAAGAAATAAAATGTAAAGAAATATGAACTTTGCATTCTTCATGGACACTTGCTTGTCTACTATTTTTAGATAGAGATATTTCAATTCTTCCGCATAACAAAGCCTTGCCTTCCAGAAGGCAAACACGATTTGGTCTGACTCATGCCAGCACTGCTGAACAATTCCACAGAGATAATCTTTCTCTTTCATGGCCTGATAACTCAGCATGCTACCACAGTTTGTATTCCCATTTTTTCAAGTCTCAGTCTGTATTTCCTACATATTTGTACTCTTTTTATAGGTTGTCCCATAAATTTTTTGCAGGTTTATATCCACATTAGATTAGATGGAGATAAACACCACAAGCAAATAACAACTTTTCTTTCAATTGACATAAATGATCCCCAGCAGCCTCTGAGTTATAAAAGAAGGCAGGTCTTCATTCTCCTGCTATGGAAGTGAAGAGAAATGTATTCAATTTAACAACAGGGTAAGAGTCTCTCAAAACACAAAAATTCTGGAAAAATGTCATCATGTTCCAATACTGTTTTCAAGATGTGGTTCTTACTAAACCTAATCTTTAAACATTATGGTACTCTAAGAACTAGAACTCCAACTTCTAGAGTAAATTTAATCTCAAACATCATTTTAAAGCACTTTCATTTTTATGAGTTTTAACTTCGAAACACTGTGATTTGTGTGCATTCAGTCCCAAATTTATGCTCCACCAACACAGAAAACTTATTTTTTTTTTGCTACACATACAGGAGGAGGATGCTAATAGATGCTTATTTTGCATACCTCTCATTTAAAGGTAGCATTTGACAGACAGTCATCATGCAGATTTAAGACATGACATTGACGTATGCAACAGCTATTTAATGTTTCTATTCATCAACATCATAAGGGCTCAATCCTATCACCCAATCATATTATATTGTTGAGGAAAACAGGAATAGCTTTTATTGAGCAACTCAAAAATGTCTTGCATTCTACAAGTGTCCAGTTGGAGCTTTTGCTTCTGATCACATCCATTGTTACAATTTTACTGAAACAAACACCTTATGCTGAGCTATAAGTAACCAACTGAAGTACAATAGATTGAACAGTGAAGCTTATGCTGGTAATTGCTTGAATAATCTCTTAATTTTAAATTCCTTGTCATTATCAACTATTTTAGACTCAGCACAATTTTTTGTGCGTTCCTGTTAAGTGGTAAGAGCTTTTTATAGATCATGATTGTATTACTCAATAACTAAGTCAATTAAAAAATGCTGATGCTTATCTTTTTCTCTCTACTTTTAATGCAATTTTGCTATGCATAGGGGAGATCATGACTAAGAAAATAATTGCACTTAGTTAGCTATTAGTAACATGAGAAAGTATTTTTAAAGTGAGCTGTATCTGCTTACATCTTTCCAGTGAAGTATTTCCATCTTTCAGACTTCACAAGGCAAAGTGAAGTGGAGTTAAAGATTTATTTTTTTTAATGCATGGGGCAGAAGATACATGAGCAGGAATGCTCTCCCCTCAGAACTCTGTGCTTAAAACCAAATTCTTCTTTGTTACACATGGTGCTGAGCAGGGGGAAAGAACATAACAAGAGTTCTGCTCTTTTGTAAAAGGTTTTCCTTCAGAACAAACAGCACTTGCACTTGAAGTTGCCTAAAAGAAACTCTCTTCCCAAGGCTGCCACTCAGTGAAGGAGTTCTAGTGTCCTCGCTGCCCAGCTGCTATTTACTTTTATTCAGAAGAAGAGGAATACTAAGGTTTGTCTTGATGTGTTCCTTTACAGTATCTGCTTAACAGATGTCTTATCATGGCAGTATCTACAGTGCTAAGTTTCATCCATTAGATTTACAAATCTTCGGTCAGTTAGTGTCTCAGAGTCAGGCTTGGAGAAATGACAATCATACAGACAAAGATTTCCTCCAAATGACTTCTAAAGAAAAAGATAATTGTTATGTTATGTGAAATGTACCCCCTTTTTTTTTTTTTTTTTTTTTTCTTTTCTTTTTTTTTATAAAACAGCCGATACAAGCTTTGGCTATGGACACAATCTGTAGAGAGCTGCTTGGTCTTATGTCAGGTAACTTGAAGAATTGTTTGAGGTTTCATTAAGAATCATGATCCTGACACATCTGTTCACTAAAAAGTAGAAACTGACAGCTGCATGACTTCAAAGCACTTCCTCCATCAAACATACATATTTGCGTCACCTCCTATTCCCATCTCTTCCAATATCCTTGCATTAGGAGATCACAGGCAGAACAGCTGTTTCCAGTTAAGCCTCTCTTCATTTCTGCCACTGGAGCAATATCATTTACCCCATTTCATGAAGATCAGAAAGGCCCAAAAAAGCAGAGCATGTTCATGTAGGGATAGAGCACGTGCAGTGACAAAGCCCCATGTTTGAGGAGAAGCAAAGAGGTGGAGGGATACTTTCAGTGGAGGTTTGGAAGCTCACATAGGCACCAGGTATTTGAAAAGTCTCCAGGAACTCAAAAAGCATTCCTGCAACACTGTACTTGAAGAAAATGCAGCTTTTACTCCCAAATAAGCTGGCTCTTCTGGTTGTCCAGAGATCAGAGATGCAGCTCTTTCCATTAGCTGGGTTTTTCTTGTATTGATGTCCAGGTGACAGGTTGTATTTTAAACTAATCTCCTGTATAAGTTAACATTCCCCGTCAGAACACAAGAATTTCCAAGTTGTCTGAAAACTATCAGCCATGCTTATGGTACATGGTTTTATATTTATTTGATTAGTAATCTATGTAGCCTTTCATGTTGATAGAAACCTTTGATTTTCAAACAGAAACATATTTGAAGCATATAAAAGAAACATTAAATGCACCTATTGGATCAAAACTTTGAAGTGAGATAATTAACTTTATATAGATTTACAATGATAGACAAGCATTGGGTAATTTTCATTGCATGATCTTTGTGAGCTTTGGGGTGTGCTTTCTGTCCCTGATTTTTATATACATAGGAAACCAAACCATGTAAAACAAATTAAAACTTGAAGATCTTAGAAATGCCCACAGTACTGACTCAAAGAAGGGTCAGAACATCAGATATTTTTACACATTTCACTGGTTTGACCTCTAAATTCAAGAATTACTGAACACAGCTGTGCTACCTATGCCAAACTAAAGATTTTGCCTGTAGCTTAATGCAGAGCCTTGAGCATCTTAAAGCTGAGGATAAATATTTAAATTATATCTATCCCAAACTAGAACTTTGGCCACAATAAAACAGAAGCAGTCAAATTAAATGAACAGTATAACATTAAAAGCATATAATAGTTTATGCAAATTATCCAAATGATTCACAAAGATAACTCTGATTATATTACAGCCAAAGCTTTTTATCACATCCATTTTCAAGACTGCATTTGTATATTTAAATTGGAAAAATCTCCCTTTCATTCTGTGATGCACTCTGGAGGTAAAATCCTAGTGGATGTCAGAATGGAGGGGGTTTTTTTGGGGTTATCATTAAGGTGCTTCCTCATTACACCTTGAATTTGTATTTATCAAAATTGGCACTTTCAGAGCATGGCCTTACATATCTACAGTTGATTTCTCTCTTGCAGGCTGGTCTGTCTCTGGAGAACAGCTCCGTGGACCAAACAAACATGAGATCATGGTAACATATGTTCTTTGTGACCAAGAACAAACTACCTCTGATAGCTGAGGAGCCTTAAGGATTACTCTTCTCTCTTGTCCTGTCTCCCACTGAAGATTATTATTCATCTACCATCACTGGCCCACTGCCTTGGAAAGAGCCAGGATTTCTGTAGGAACACTTCAACTCTATTACTTCTTAGAATACATTTAAATGCAAAATCTACCTTCTTGGATGGGAAAGAAACAAAGTAGCAATTTGATTTCAATTCTTAAAGAATGCAGCTCACCCACCAAGAAATACATATTACAGTTATCAACTGTGCAGTTTCTCTTACATTTCCAGTGATTTTAGCAATGACTGATGGCAACCATAAGATCCCAGTCTCATCAACCATATTTTGTGCCCAAATGGCCTTTACATTACTACATCTCAACTACTGCCCAAGAAGAGATGTAATTTAAGGCATCTTATTGTCAGAATGAATGAAAATATGCACACACTGAGATAAGCTCAACGGCTTCCTTCAAAGACAAGATCTTTCTCGTCAACAAGGCACAATAAAACAAGTATAAAAAATAGTGGTTTCCTCTTCTGCAGAATTGTGCCATCTTAATTTAGCTCTATAAATGCTGTATTATTTACCACAAACTCAGTGATTATAAAAGAAGATTTACTGTGCCAGATTTAAAATTACTAAAATGTCAAATTATAAAGAAGCTATATTTAAAGACACATTAAGACTTTGTGTGTGAGTAATGCAACCTTTCAGAGTTTGGATAAATTTAATTCTCTGTGCTATAATTTCCTGCAGCATTTAAGATGAAGTCACAGAAAATAATCAAATGTAATGATTAATGTGTTCCTAATGTATGTGTTTCTAAAACAAGGTTCTAAGTATTCATTTAGCATGAATTTATGAATACAAGTTCTTCTCCTGACTGCAATTCAGCAGTTCCAGATTATGAGAGGATTACTGAAAATACAGGTGTTACATCAAGCTATACTCTAAGCAAAAACCAAGGGATATGTACTCCCATTCCAGCACATAAAATCAGGAACACTGAAGATGCTTTCATGTATCTCATTACTTGAAAAGGAAATGTCAGTTGAAGAACAGTCACAGAAAACTTTAGTAAGACAGTAATAAGATTGCTTTATCTAGTCCAACAAAGACTGCAACAGATTTTCAGTGAGAGCCCAAAATACACACCCCAGCAAGAACACACCCAAAGCAAAGGCCTTGTATGATAAGCAGATGAAGAGTGGATGGAAACCAAGCCTTACTTTCCACATATCCAATCAAATAACTGCCTCATGTTCATAAAGAGTCAATGTCAATGTGTCAATGGCACAACATTCAGAAATAATGTCTGTAAAGCTTAGCCCTAATGGAAAGAAGGCTTTGACTTCCTAGGATCTTTTCAAAGGAAATAAACAAGCTATTAATAATAACAGCTCCCTTCTCTGAAGCTATGTAATGGTCTCTCCCACGGAGTATAATCGCTAGATATCCCAGTTCAAGTATTCTAAATTCAATTAAGGGCAGAAAAATATGTTTAAGAGGAGTACTGTTAACAGAATCATCAAAAATCACTCAAGCTATGTAATTAAAGTGGTGCAGCAGTGGGAGAAACTCATATGCAAGCAATCCCTAATGATGCATGCACTGATTTTCCTTACTGATGAATCCTACAGAGACCTTTACAGTGCTAAGTAATGGAAGTCGTGCAACTGTACATTTTAAGGTACTTGGTAACCAATAGCTAGACCCTATTTGCCACAACATAAGCTTACCCCCAAATGTAATCTGCTATTTTTTTCCTCTCCTGAAATAGGAATGTAGGACTATTTCTCCATATAATTTATATAAATATTAAAAAGCAATGAAGAAGCAAAGAGAGACTTTGGTAAGACTTCATACAGCAGCATCAGCTGAATGTGAGAGTCAAAATCCATGTTAAACTGGACATACTCAACACATCTGTATACTGACCTATATGTGTTTGAGCCATAACATCAGCTAGCCTGTGTGCAGCACCACTGCCTCCACTTTGCGTCGAGGAGGAGGAAGTGGTTGATGTGGTAGAGCCGTGGATCGCTTGACTGATCCAATGTTCCATGTTTATACTTCCCTGGCTTGAGGTGGGAGTTCCCTGGGAGTCGCCCTGTACGGAGCCTTCGTCTTCTGAACCAGAAGAAGTATCTAGTAATTAAAAACAGCTTGTTAACTTGCAGTGCTTTGGGGTTTTCTTAACAGAAATAACTCATATTCATATCAAAAATATCAAGAAAGTGCCATTAAGAAAATCTCAGGCAGGCAGGCAAACATTATGAGAAAACTGCAGTACTGAAAGCCCTGAAACTAAGTCAGTTGCTAACTATGCACACCTCCTGCTCTAAGGTCATGGCATGTGCATTATTGTACCAAAAAAGAAAAAAGAAAAAAAAAGATAATTAAAGTCTTAATTAAAGTTTTCCTTTATAATATTAAATTTATAATATCTTCAGAATATTCTGAAGATCTCCATCCAGAAGAGAATATTAAAAAAAAACTTTCCCAAGTTCACTCCACAAAGTCTGTGAGACACTTTTCCAGTTGTACAAAGTTCAATCCTCAGTGAAATGGGAGTCTCAGCTGGATTCAGTGAGTATGAGAAGCATGAGATATGGGATATTTTCTCAGTCTAGTAGATAAGGGAGCAGATAAACTTAAAAAGGAATAGCACAACCAATTGCTAAGACAATGTTACATTACATTGTTAGGGAATAAACAGAAAAGAGAAAGGAACTTAGACTATCATAAAATATGACAAGCAGGCCACAGTTAGGTCCTTGTAAGCCCAAAAGGACCAATGTAAGCTAAGGTATCACCAAGGGCAAAGCAATCATGTGAACTGTCCCTGTTGACTTTTCCACTACTCAGTTCACCTTCTTTTCAAACATACCTCAGTTAAGCTCGGTGTGCATCAAATGACATTTCCATTACTATCTAGGCTGACAGACTAGCAGTTCATAGCAGCATAAAGAACCATTTTTAAAGTTCTCATAAAAATAGAGCGATACTCACCTGGAGGTGTGTAGGCATCCATTGATGTTTGCACCACCAATGAACGTCGTTTTGAGGGCATGGGGACTGCCATTTTCCTTTCTTTATGTTTGGCAAGGGCTGCCTGCACTGCTTCTGTGTGGACATCTGGAAGGAAAGAAGTTTGAAGCCAGAGTTAGACAGAAAGGTGCTGTTCTTTGTGCAGCCAGCACACCTGGCACAGATATGCACGTGTGCCAGCAGGGTTGACAAGGCACATCCCGTAATGGGAGGCCAGGAACACACAGGATCTCAGAGGAACTGCAGTTCTCCTCACTGTAGAAAAAGCAGCTACAGTGAAAAGTGCTGTACTAACAAACAAGCCCTTTGAGCTGTATGATATTCCCAGAACAGTGCTGCAGTATTTGAAGAGCAGAACATCACTTCCCCAGAGCAAACCTCTGTTTAACCAGGAGCTGCAACTTCAGTGACCATTGCTGTTTTCAGTGAAACTGTAGTGTATTAACATTACCCATTTTTTAAATGGATAAAGTTTCCAATTTACACAAGAGTCACACAAAGTAAGTAAATGAGAACATTTGCTTGAAGGGCAAAAGGTATGTAAAATGCCACAACAGAAATGGCAACAGGTCCCTCATTCCCAAATCCTCTTCCTGTCATCGTCATTTGGCATTATTCACAGAAAAACAAGTATTATGTAGGGCTAGCCTAAGGTGGAATGAGGAATAAAAACACCCTAAGCACAGATCTGGTGCTTTGCAGGCAGGTGCTGCACACAGCTCACACCAGCACACTCCACAGTACCCAACAGATCCCTTCTCCTTGGGGAGGTGAACAGCTTCTCTACCTTTCCCATGTATTTATAGCTGCCTGCCTCCCGAAGTTTGAAAAAGGCCATTTATCATGTCTAAAAGATGTGAGTGACTTTTTGATGATTTTGATTTGTTTTAAGCACCACTTTTAATTACTACCATAACTACATATTGAAATAAGTTTCCCTTTAGTTTACTACCTTGCACTGTTCGTCTGCATCATTCTATGGATTTGGGACAAGACTCACATGAGGTGAATGTATGCAAAAGACATGGCAGGAATTCCTTGTATGTAAAGAAGTTGCCACATATATTGACCATCTGACATCTTGCATTTTAAGCAGTTGCCACTGGTCAGCGGTAGAAAGTACAGCAATTTGTGTGCATAGTTTAGTTGTTCCCATTTGTGGATACGGAGCACAGGGAATCAGGTCTAATCCAGAGTGATCCCCACTTCTGTTGCATCTCCTGGAAGACCACCCTCACAGGCTGGGTTGGCAGCATGCTGTCATTATCCTACTCCTGTATGGATGTGGTGGCAGCTCTGAACAGGCAGTGTGCCCCAAGAAAAGCAACAGGAAAGAGAAGAGTGTGTGTGTGTGTGTGTGTGTGTGCGTGTGTGTGTGCGTGTGTGTGTGTGTGTGTGTGTATCTATATATATATATAGACATACAGATATAGCTATCTCCTTATTTAAAGAAGTGTTGGTTGAATCACATTTATGTAAGTAATTTGTGAGTAGCAACCTGGAAGGATGACTAGAAGCATTAGGTGATAAGCTGCTGATAAGCTGCAGTGTCTCATTTCCAATAAAGGTGTTTCCTATCTTCTGCCAGGTTTTAAGCAGCTCTCAGTAAAAGTACAACAGGAAAGAGTAAGAAAAAAGCATTACCAGTTGTTTCTGTGAGTTGTTTTCTTTCTTTTTTAAAAAAAAAAAAATCATGAAGAGGATGAGAATATCAGCAAAGAAAAGCAAACAGCAAAGCTGGAAAATCATTGTCAAAAGATAGAAGAGCAGTGCAGCTAATGGACCAAAATGAAGGAAGATCAATGTTATGATCAACCCAGAGAATAATTTCTCTCCTGTCAAGTCATTATTTTTAAGCAGAAAGTTTAAGGTCTTCCTTATAATTAAAAACTGATGAAAAGTTTATGTGAAAAGTATCAGAAAATTTATATGACAAGTATCAAACTATGAAAATAAATAATGTCTTACCTAACAGCCAGACCCCAGGATAAATTCCTACCTGCTCGCTTCACACCAATGTCTATAAGGTACACAGGACTGAACATGCTCCCTAATAGTTTCTTATCTGTTAAAGAGGGAAAATTCTTGGTTTTCCTTCAAAGGATAGCAATTAAATATCAAATAGTTTAAAAAAAAAAAAAGCTTGCCCTTTAAAAAAATTCAACAAGCCNAAAAAAAAAAAAAAAAGAGCTTTCCCTTTAAAAAAGCTCAACAAGCCAACACTCTACAGCAATTTCTGGGAAAAAAAATTTTTTTGGAAGAAAATAAATTTTGCTGATCAACACAGGAGAGACTATTTGTATATTATTGTACATAGGATTGTTTTTTAACTGTGTCAGGCGGGAGAAGAAATTCTGCCAAAATTTTTTAAAGGAGGACAACTAACAGAAAATCATTAAAATTCTTAGTGACAGCTGGACGCTGAATCAGAATTTGCGAATTCTTTGATTTCTTCTTTGATGCTGTTTTGATATAAGAAGGTAGACTCATCAGCCTAATTAAAAACACTCTGCAGGGTTTTAATTTTCAAATGAGTCCACAGGAGTCCAGGAATTGTTGTTTTCCTAATAAGGCACATTCTTGATATGCTTATTTGTAATAGGCTACCATGGAATAAACCACACTATGGATTGCTAAAAAAACACAAACCCAAAACCTTACGGGAAAGCAAAACAATGTCAAAGACAAGAAACTGAATAAACAAGAAGGAAGCTGACTGGGAAGAAGGACATTGCACACCTGCTCCAAGCCCAGCCTGCAAGCTCAGATATTTAGAAGACATTACTCAGACTGTGGAAGCTATCAAAAAACCCTGGGACACATGTCTAGAAAATGCTGAGGATAGATAATCCAGAGATGGTCCAGGGAGCATCAACTAGCGTTTACAGGGTTTTAGGATGAGAGGAATAAAATGCAGCATAAACAGTCAAGCTTGCACCCAAGCAAAATCTTTTCACATTGTTCTCTCCCAGGAATAAAATTCTTGGCTAAACAAAGTTCCTCTAGGCATATAAAGAATGGCTAAGGATTAGGCAGAGAATAAATAACAGCCTAAATAGATTGTATGGTCTTCCTTTTGAATGAAAGCTTGTTGATGGGTTCTGAAGATGCTCTTAACCTGTCTGGACAGTCTTGTATGGAGTGGGACTTGGTTAAGCTAATGAACAGCCTTCAAGCCTTTCATGCCTTGAGACCAAGACCCAAAGTATTGAGAAATCAGAGAGAGGTGAGGGAAAGCCAGACTGATACTTCAGAATTGCACTTGAGAACAACTCATGGGTTACAGTATCTATCCTGTTACCACAGAAACGGTAAGGAGGTTTGTTCCCTGCAAATATCAGTTCAGATATGCACTTTGCATACACATACTTTGCTTTTCTCCAGGTTTTAGCTTTGTTTTTCTGGTCTACAAACCAACTTTGCTTATGTAGCACAAGGAATGTCAACCAAAATGCAACTAATAATATCTTATTGTACTTCTGTGAAGCATGGATTTAAATCCACGTTGAAACATATATTCATCACCAGTATCCCTGGTATTCTGTTTCTCATGAATTTGAACAGGAGTATGGTAGCTCTTTCCCTTGACCTCAGTCAAGGATGAGCTGTGGTGTGGTGGTCCCTCATATTGTATGTAATTCACTGCTTCCTCAAAGCTGTCCCTAACAGCTACTGAAAAAATACAAGGAGACTTGCAACTGGAATTTATACACTAGGAGCTGGACGTTCCTTGTTCACTTAAAGAAAGGAAACCACATTTGCGATGCACTTTGAGACAAAGTGCAAAGACATATCCAAGTTCCTTTGGGACAGGAAACTGCTACTCCCCCAGATCCCATCATCACAAAGCAGTTTGTATTCTCCACACATAGCATCAGCAAGAACATCATATTAGAATTTCAAACCATCTCTCGTAGGGTGATGCCCCTGCCTTGCAGGTCTGACAAAAGTGTCTGAATTCCTTCTCAATCTACCCTGCCATACTCAGACTGAATTCATCATACTATGATTGAGTATTGCTATTAAACATAGACTTCTCTGTGTTAATTTTTCCTGAAAATTTTTTCCTGAAAAAAATTGATCAAGTATGAAATTTGGTCCAGAAACAACACACAGAAATGACTGCATTTAAAAAAAAAAAAAAAAAAAGAAAATAACACTTTTTCTGTCTTTCCTTTTAGTGTTGCTTGCTGTAATTTCTCACCTACTACAAACTTCTGGTACAGTTTCAAACAGAAATATACCTTGATGTAATTTCACTCTAGTGTTCTGAGAAAGTCCCGTGTCTAAGTGGAAAAATGATGCTTTTAGGCGAAATGTTCTTTCATGTGACATTGGAACTACACTGTTATAGCTGATAAAATGACTCCAGATCCTGACCCTTCAAAGCTCTTCTGTAGGTAAAAAAAATCATTTTACCCTTCCCACCTGGCTCTTCCACAAGAATGTCTAAATAGAAAATCTAGACCAGAAAAATAAGAGTAATTACATCCAGTAGCAGGAACTAAGGCACAGTGACTTATCTGCTCTTGTCCTCCACTGTTTTATCTTGGCCAACCACACATTGAATCCAATTTGTGTGTTTGTACTCAAAGAATCAATAATGGAAAGAGCAAAGCAACAAGCTTGGGAAAGCTCACTTTTTAACTTGTGCTCGCTGCTTAACACCAATCAACCTGGTGTTCAGCATTCAACCCGACATATTTCTTATGAGCTGCAAACTGCAGACACAACAGCTCTGTCCCCAGTCTTTTCCCTGTAGCATTCAAGCACTTTTACTTGTTTATTCTCTTCCTTTACTTTCTATGACAGGATAGAAAGGGCAAGCATACTTTTGGGTATAAAGTCAGTAAGTGAAACAGAAAGGAAGTGGAACTGTAAAAACAAGCAGGCGGTAGAGAGAAAGTTTCCTTTCAAAGAGCTAATGATCTATTATTCAAGAGATGAGGTCTCAAAACAAAGGGCAGAGAAATTAAAACCGGCATAGAAAATAAAGGTCTGAAAGTTCAGACTTCCACAGTGATGACCTATGGCTTTGGCCAATGAGCTCCATAACCAGAAACTCTCAGCTGTTGTAATTCCTCATGCCATCAACAGGATGAATTGTCCAACTTTCCTGGGATGTGCTCTGCTTAGTGTAGTCACTCTTTTCATCTGGTTTATCTCGTAACTTGGCACAATGGTGTGCTCCTGGCTTAACTGGAAAGGCTCAGGAAAAAAAGCCAACCCCACTAAAACAGACATTACTGCACAGAAACAGCTTGATATAGTCACCTTTCTCAAAAGGGGTGATTGAGATGTTAGGGAGATAGCTATATTAACTGCTGACAGCTGGGCATTGGTCAAAGGACAAATAGTAATGCCTAGAAATACAGAAATAAACACTGTTTATTTCAGACTGCTGATACTTTTGACTCCTTGTTCACAGTGCTCTATAACCATTTATTCCATACATTGTCAATGACCTGAAATCTTTTTTGGGGGGAACATTACAAATTTTATTTAGCCACAAGTTGAGCTGCATGGTTTTACTGGCTCTGGGATAATATAAGTCTCTTTGGGACTTTTCATGAAGCCTGTTTTGGGGAACACACTTTCTTTCCTCCTTGCACAAATATATGCAAACTTAGAACAAGGGGAGATTTCTCTCTATGACAAGCTGCCCTCTCCTAGTCATTTCCTTTGAGGAAGACAGTATGTATGATCCCTCTTGACTCAGCTGTCTCCACAAGCAAATCAATCCTCTTTTCCTGAAGCAAAAAACAATTGTTGTGTGATGAACAAGGACAGCCATTTCCTGCTCCACATATGGAGCCCTGCTGCAGCATCTTGTGTTTCTCTACAGCTGCTAGAAGAGCACTCTTCCAAAGAGTGCATTCTCATTTGGCATGGAGCATAATCCTGACTCACCCTACCCCTTACACCCCATGAACAGGGATGCCCCTTTCCTTACTTGGGCCAGAGAGAGTGTCCTTTAAAGCTCTGAATTGCAACTGAGACATTTGAAATATGCTGCAAATTCCTAGTCCTCCTAAAGACCTTTGCAGCTTTCAGCAGAATGAACTTGCTCTTTTTTCTTCATATTTTTCTTGAAAGAACAAAGACCTATCCAACAAATCACAGTTGCATTCTTCTTCAAGGTACAGAGCTTATTAGGATTTTTCTTTCCCTACATAAGTTTAACTTGCCTCAGCAGCTTCCTTTATTCAATATGCTGCATTTGCTCCACAGGCATGTCAAACACTCAAAATACTGTAAGCAAAGCAGTACCTCCTCAGAGATAGGGGATCTGGGTATGAGTTCTGCATGGATCACAGAACAGGATGCTCCTCCCACGGCAAGCAACAGGTACATTAAAAATTCCACATTATAAAACCGTTCCTTACAGCCCTTGCAAAAGAAAAACATTCTTTTCATTTGTACTTAAATCAGGTCTCGCAGTTGTGTGTCAAGTAGTTCTCCTGCCTCTCATTTACCACGCAGCCCTGTCTCTTTTTAAGATAAGAAATTAGACTGGCTGTAGACAGGAGTTGTGCATTGCTAGAACCAAGATTTTAGAATCTATTTCTGCCTCTGTTTCTGATAAAATATATTCCTTATTCTGTTTTGCTCATGTTTTCAGTTTCCCAGGAATTATAAAGCCTTCATATGCAATCACCAGCTGTTTAAGAAACACAAATATGAAAATACAAGCTGCTGCCTAATTGTTTTGTACAGACGCAGAATTACCTAACAGAGTCCCTACCATCTTCTGCAGCCTGGTTTGCCTGTCATGAGGTAATGGTATTACTTCCATCCCTCCTTTCAGGGGACATACCCCTGGAAGAATAAAACTGCCTGGAGACAAACCTAGTTGTGATCTGAATTCATCCATCTTCTGTTTCTTCCTTTTGGCTCATGTAATTCCTCTCATTCCTCTTCCCTGAGCTCTTTTTGTCGTCTTTTTTTTCCTTGTTTTGAGCTAGCCATTGGAAACAATCTTTATTCCTTTGCATTAGTAGCCAATTCCTAGTAACATGATGGATGACACAACTGGGAGTAAGACAGGCCTAAGGACTAAGGTTCAGACTCCTTGATTGTTACAGGGTAGTCCTCAAACACAACTAACTCACTCAGAGAATGGAAGATTATTAAGATCAAGAAGGCTGATGCTCTGCTGTAATGAGTTGAGAATGCCAAAGGATTTTTAATTAGAGGTTATTTAGGTACATATACTACATAGTTATGTCTCGTTTATATTGTGGTAGAGGATCAGCCCTGAAGCCAGACATTTAGCAAATAAGTAAAACCACAAATAAATCTCTGTCATAGGAAAGCAAGCATCTGGGATGGCATCAAGGAAAACAGCTGGAAGAACAGACGGAGAAGGCAATGTAAGCAAGGGCATTTTCTTCTCCATCAACACATAGTGCAACAGAATAATCAAAACAATTCCCAGTTATTATAGGGAAACAGCTGATACTATAGAAAAATAGCATTATCAAAGGTGACTTTTGGCTGAAAATTCTGGATAAGACAATGATAAGTATAGCAATTGTATGCTAAGTAATTATACAGGGAGAAGGTTGGTAATTGCTGTCTTACAGGAAACCAGTAGTTGAAAGCATGAAAGTTGCTTCTGAGTTTAATCAGACCGTTGTTAGAGCTACCATGGAAACAAAGGATACTAGGAGAATTCCTAAGAAGCAGCCTGTAAATAATCTGAATAGAGATAACTTGGTAGCTACATTTATTGGAAATGCAACCAGGACATACTAAAGAGGGTGAAATGTGGTATCATCAGAACAGATTACAGTTGGGTTTTGTCTTTTGGTTGTCCTGGCCTGACAGCACTGAGTTATTTTCAGGCAGATACAGGGCAAGTGATTTCATAAAAACTGCTGTGTACATCCAACACAGACCAGTCCCTTGGAAATCATCTCACCCCTGGGAATGTGAAAGTGAGTCCATATAATAACAGATCTTTGCTGGGGGTGATGCTATAATAAAGCAGTCTCAGAATACTTTCACAATTTTGCTGGGTATTAAGATAGGAAAGCACATGGCCCAAACAGTGCGACACCTAATTTCTCTCCATCTGGAAGCAGGTGTGCTATTAATTCTGAAATATGGCATTCACAACAGTCAATACATGACTGAATGCAAGAGCAGCTGCACTAAGATAACTCTCATTTACAGGAGGGCTGTAGAGGTTACTAACAGAAATACACTGTTGCTTACCTTTCAAAAAACAACTTACTTGTACAAGTTTCACTCTTTGGGATATTTAAGCTCTATACACTAGGTCTCTGACTTTACTGGGAACTGGGGATACATGGATATGCAAGGGAAACTTCTGCTGTCTTTTCATGAATTTGGGGCTGAATTTTGTTGATCTGTACCATTTTTGGCAATTAAAAGCCAGTGGTTTAGAAAAGGTGTGCACTCCCATGAATGTGCCACTGGAAAAGGCTTGCCTTTTCAGGGACACTGCAGACAACAAGCCCCACTGGTGCAGGAAGCTGCTCCATCCTTCAGGATGGGCTGTGCAATCCTTCAGCCAATGCTGAGCACCTCCTGAGCATCTTCCATCCCCACCTGCTGCACACATGCACAAAGCAGATGCTTGGCATGCTGTCATATGGTCAGAAAGCTGAACTCTATGGAAGAGAAGCATGGCTGTCAACTCCCACTTTGGCTGGCACAGCAGTAATCCATAATTGTGGGTAGAAGGAAGAGAGAAGCTGAACACGTGGCTGAGAAAGCTGTATGGGCAGGCTGTGAAACACAGAGCTCACATGCTGGAAACAGAGGACACCAAAACAACAGACTGAACTCTCTCTGACTCCACTGCTGGTTTTGCTGGAAGGCATAGTTTTTGCTTTAATTTGGATTCTTCAGGTATTATAATAAAGTTAATTTTAAAATGTTTTTCTCAAAACTCTCAGTTTTAAAATAGTATTAACTCTACTCATAAGTGAAATAAAACCCCAACATGCAGGTCTCCCACTAATAATTTCCATCCCTCCATTTATTTATTATCCCACTTGTAATGTAATCTGGAAGTCAGCTTCACACAGTGATCTCATCTCAGGCCCCCTTACCGTGCAATCTGAACTAAACTATATTTGTTTCTCTCCAGAGATGCTCAAATAATTTTTCTCAAGAGTTCTATACTTATCCTCACAAACTTTTTCTGCTGGGTTAAAAGCATGTGGTCATATAAATTACATATTTGCCAGCATTTTTCTTCAACTTCTTTTTTGTCCTGATTGATTTGCAGCTTGACATTTGTAAGCAAGCTAAATCAGATAGGAGATTAATTAATTTCTGAATAAGTCTGTTTACAGCCAGGTTAATGATTTCAAATTAACTTCTGCAAGTAACCCTCACTCACATTTAGGGTTAAAATATTATTTGTTTTATGATCACATGAACATTTAAGTGCTGTTCCATTCTAATACATAGCACATTAAATATATTTTCCTTTCTCCTTATTCTTTGGAGAAATGCTAAATGATGAGGGTTCAGTAAAAATGATTCCTCACATCTTCCCATTCCATCCTTTAGCATGCACAACTCTCATAATGTCATAGTATAATTATTTTTTGTCAGTTCTGGCAGGATTGCAGAGCAAGATCTTGAATGTCCCTTCAAAACCACAAAATATAAGTTACCTGTATATTTTCAAATCACCATGAGGTAAGCTGTAAAGAGACAAAATGTCACCAACCTTTGTTAGGGCTCATGCACACACCTACCTCATGGTAAATGAGAACAAATACATGGTGAGGCAAGTACTGAAGCCCGTAGAGCAGAGCAGCTCAGCTACCAAAGATCTGGTGCCAGCATCTCTAGGACTTGGGTCTACAGGGAATGTTCTTTCATTCCTAAATATCATATTTCAAATGACCCTCAAACCTGGCCTGGGATGATTTTTTCTGAAGTTTAACAATTTCATGCTCAGTATAAATTGTTCTGTCTTTTCCCCTTTGAACACCAGTGTGGGAAGGTGGCTCAGGAGTTTGAGCTGTGAGAGGTGTAGTTTTGGCAGCACCTCCAAGTATATCCTATATTAAGATGTCTTTCAAAGAAGTGCTGAGTGCACTTGGAAAAATTGCTGTTCCCTGCAGTGGTAGGATCTCTGGGGCAGGGGCTGGAAGCCCTCCAAAACTGATGTACCAGACCAATTTTTTGTTTCTCACCTCCACTACCTAAATAATGGGGAAAAAAATCACCAGAAGAGTGTCAGAAGAGAGGTACTCTCCCAGCTGGGAGTTCAGGTACCACAACCACCCTACAGGCCATACCCTCCCAGCTGAGAGATATTGATTCCACAAATGGCATTTCTCAAAACACTCCATTTCTCAGCTCCCACCTCTGTGCTCAACTGTTGCTGTGCCTTTTACCTGTCCACCTGTCCACTGAGTCCATGCAGTGCATGTGCTCTCATTTGCTGGTCTTACTTCTAGGATACCATGAACCCCCAGACACAGAAGCAGAACAATTTCACTTATGCTGCCCCTTCCCACGTAATTCTGAACATCTGGAAAACTCAGTTTTTAGACTCATTGTTCTCATTTCTCTTAAGGATTACACTGCTCCAAGCAGTGCTCTGGTCATCTTCAAGGCCTATTTCAAAGTTCATGAGAAACAAGAGACTTAAACCTTGGCCCAACCCACTTGTCCCATCCTTATCTCATCAGAGGAGAATTCGGGTGCAGTAGAAATTGTAGAGACACGATCTCATTCCTAACACATCCATGTGCCTTTGAATATATTACACCACATTCCCTAGCAATTAATGTTGCTCTGTTATAAAATTTTATTGGTGCACATTTTTTGTGTTATCCATTCTGGTGGTTTTAGGTGGGTTTTTATTACTGACAAGTGTGGAAACAGTAAAAGCCAGGTCCCGGCACATAAGGAGCTCTGGTTTTCAGCATTGGGATGGAGAATTCAAGCTTCTTGCTTTGGCCTAATCTAAAGGCCACAGGGTGTCCTTTTGGAAAAACCAATTTGGAAAGGACCTGATGTTTCAGTTCCTTGTCTGTTGATCACCCAGCTGAGGGAGGATAACACACTTGTTCTCCAGAAAGGTGCTGAAGGTCTGTAAGGGAGAGTTGCTCTCTGAACCCCACAGACCATGACCAGATGGGAAACAAAGAACTGCGGGAGATTTATGGTGACCAAGGAAACAATTTCTGGTCCCAAGGACCTGCCCACGGGCTCTGTCACCTGGCAGGGCCCCAGCAGCTGCTGCTGTACTGCACTGCAGCCTTTACGTGGCAGCAGAGCCCAGCTCAGCTCGGGCCACCACAGCGACAGCCACAGGCAAGGGGCCAAGCTCCGGCAGGACAGTCACCTCAAGGCTACACTGGGGAGGGGTTTTTAGGCACCAAATCCATTCAGACCATTCTTCCAAAAGCAAGACAGCTGATATGATGGCATTTTAGATAATGGTGGCAAAAGCTTCAGGTCCTCCTATGGGGGTTTTCAATGTTAGCAAGAGCAGAATGCAGCCACTGCTACCAGCGAGCAAACGGGCCCTAGTGACTGTATGGAGGGACAACAGCCTCTGAAAATCTCAGTCTGCAGCTGAGTTAGCTAATTCAGACAGCATGGCAGGAGAGTGAAAGCTAGGCAACAGGGAATGTTCTTTCATTCCTAACTACTGTATTTCAAATGACCCTCAAACGTGGCCCTTTCAGGCTACCCCCTTGCCTACTCCACCACATAATTCCTATCTCCTTATCTCAACACACCATTCCAAATCCATGGATCTGCAGCTTCCAAAAGTACCCGAGAAACTGAGTTTCTAAACAGCACTAAGGACACAAAACCTGTATGGCCAACTGCAGCTACACCTACATGACCATTATTAACTCATACTGCAGTCTGTGCCTGACTGCAGCCCCATCAGCAGACCAAGCCCGATGCTGACATCCATTCTGCATGCAGAGCCACAAGTGCTGTGCAAGCCAGCGTTCCTCTGCCTGAGCATTCCTGCCTGAAAATCCACTAGGCCAGAAAAGCCTCTTGGCAAAAGTTACTGATCCAGCCCACAGCACCATTTGGCTTCAGTGTCATCTTGAGCTCCCAGATAATGTTATAGTACAAGCACCAGATAAAGAATGGCAGTTGCTAAGGGAAAAACATTGCCATGATCTACACTTGGCAAACCTTTCCAAATACTGTTTCTAAACAAGTAAATACTAAGATGATTTTTTTTAATCAGTAGTAAACAAATCAAGGAATGCTTTTGGATTAATATCAGCTAAACTATTTGCCACATTTGTATGAAGTAAATAATATCGTTTAACCCTGCACTAATTCAGTTACTACACTTTATAGCATTTTCTATTTCTTTAAATATCTGAAAAATTATCAAAGCTGACATTTTTAAACATAGTGGTTTCAGGCTTCCTTTCTGCATCAAAAGAAGCAGCCAGGAAATTTTAAACCTTTTTGGTTTTAAAGAATTAGACTATGATGCCTTAAGCTTTAGCTTTCATATTTTCAGATTCTGTGCTGCTTAAGTGTAGTTCTGAGCCTCATATTAAGTGCTGGTAAGCTCTCTTCACACAGTAGGTAGACAAAACAAATCCTTTTCCTGCTGAAGACCAAGGACAACTTTCAGGTCTAAAAGCACAAACAACTGTGGACGTGAAGGAAAGAACAAGAAGGATGAGACCTCACAACCTGAAACCGTAACTGGACAATTAAAGCCCAATATGCAAATGGACCAAAACTCATAAAAATGTACGATCTTGTGACTGGGAAGCCATTTTGTTCATTCTTGGTCCACCCTAGGTGTAGCCCTGGTCAGGCTCTTGTCCTGCCCAAGGTGAGTCCTGGAGGCCTTTCAGTACATATCTACTTTATACTCTAGCTCTGTTCAGTCTGTTTCAGGTCAGCTTTCCCAAGGCATCAACTAAATTTCCAGCGCAGGCTGAATTCTAAAATTCTAAAATTCAATTATCTTGAAACAAACAATATCCCAGGAACATTTAGGGGAAAAAAAATAGAGTCCACAAACTCAAGTGTCAATTTTATTTAAAATATAAAATCATAGAAAGCAGGTTTTCAAAATTATAGTGCTGAAAAATTTGGTTACAACATTAATGTAATAATAATAATAATAATAATATAAACGATTGAGGTAAGAAAACAGGTAGGGAATAAAAATGTCACAGTTTGACATTTTGTATAACACAAAAAAAATAAGTTGAAGGTGATATTAGTAGCAGCAATGAATTTGAGTCTCCAGAGAGAGTTCATTAAACAATCTTTGCTGACATCTAAATCCATATAAAAAGCAAAGGCATGGAAGGAGAACTGGATGACTTTCAGAATCTTAGACTTCCAGTTAGGAAAACCTTACCAAGAAGAGACAGAAAAGGACTTTGATCAGAGTAGGAATGGGAGAGTTATTTGCAGATGTTAATTGAAATAAACTGTGCAAAAACACTAAGGAAGGGAAATGGTTTCCTAGATGTGAATTTCTTATTGGTTAAAGAGTGTGTATTCATTTTGTTTTGGGCTTTTTCCAAGTAGATGTGCCAAATGTGATAACAAACACTCAATCTGGGTAACAGCTAGGACCTAACAATCAGATTGTGATCAGAGCACAGATGCTGAAGTTAAATATTAAGCACAGCAAAACAACAAGCCAACGACTTCTACCTCAAGGAAATCTGAAAGCATGATAACCAGAATGAAATCTGACTTGCAAGTTTGTAATCTACAGTAATAATTGAGTAATTAAGAGACCAAGAAAGAAACAGACTTCTGATCTCACAGGAGCAATACATAAAAGGAGAGGATGTAGTTCAGGGTTGTTTGGTTTTTTTTTTCAGGGTGGAACATTGCATTGTATCTTAGCAAAACTCCTCTGAAAGTAAATTTCAAGATGATCTGAAAACTTTTAAAAATTGAAATGTATACGTACATTTACTTTCACTGGCATTTGCTACATTTGGTTTTCTTTTGAGGGAGTGAAGATGCAGGAGGTGCTCAAATCAGTTTGGTTTTCTTTTGAGGGAGTGAAGATGCAGGAGGTGCTCAAATCAGTTTGCTGGAGAACTTGGTGCCTTGCTGAGGAGTCATGCTATACAGCAACCAAGCTAGGAATTCAAAGCGTTGCCAGAAATCCCCGAAACACTGTCAAGCTTTTCAGTTTTAACACTGAGGACATTTTCAGAGCAGCAAGATCTGAATTTATAGTATTGTCCTGACTCTTCTAAAGTGAGACCCCTGCATTAATAACAGCCCTTTACACTGAATTCCTCAGCAACAAAATTAGTGTCTTTATTATTTATAAATATATATAATTACAACTTGGCCCATCGCTAAGACAGGACCTCATGTACCATTTCACTGAACAAATGCCTTCCTTTTAAGGCAGCAGACAGCATCTGAAACCAAGAGGCAGCAACACCAACTCAGAGCACTCCTGGGGTCTCAGAAGAGGCACACAGTGAAGGATGTCTCCTTTTGCTCATCCCCAAACTGACTCAGCATCTTCGTTTACAAATGGCAAACATAGCTAAAGCAATTTGACTCTAAGTCAAATGCATATGTTTTTAAGAGAACTGCTCTGGCGAGTCACAGCTTGGAGATTTGAGGACCATGTGTTTAACGCCCACAAATTATACAAGTTCAGGAATAGTAATTTTTTACCTATTTAAAAACACTGGGTAGAAATCAGACCATTTATAGTGTAATGTTGGAGAAGCTTCTAGGAGCTTATATATCAAGGAATTATTATGCAGATACCACAACCATTATTCAACAAAAAATTGGCAGCATCTACAGTATGAACCCAGGGTTTCTGAGGGGAGGAGGGAGTTTTAAAAATTTATCAGAATGGTCTGGACACACATGAACTTTCTCTGCCACATTTATCATTTAATTTTCCTTTAAATGGGACTGGCAAGCTCTTTGACTAATGGAATGAACCAGAGATAGGCCACAAAAGGTTTAATAAGGAGTTCTCCACAATTTTCCATTTGTGTCAGCACAAAGAGTCTGACTGCATCCAGCAAAAGTTATCTCTCAAACACAATCCAGAGCTTCCACAATCAAAGTTACTCTCTTCAAGACCCTCCATAACCATCAGGCTCTGGCTTCTGACCAGCTGACCAGGGTCTCCCTGCCACAGAGGTTGGTGGGTGCAGCTGCTTATGGCTCCCTAACTCGNGTTACTTGTGAAGAGAGGCTGAACCCCACCTGTCTCCAGTTTCCTTTCAGGGACTTGTACAGAGTGATAAGGTCTCCCCAGAGCCTCCTCTTCTCCAGGGTGAACATCTCCAGTTCCCTCAGCTGCTCCTCATAAGACTTGTGTTTCAGACGCTTTTCCAGTTTCACTGCCCTTCTCTGGACATGCTCCAGCACCTCAATGCTTTCTTGTTGTGAGAAGCCATTATAAACCAGTTTTAAACCTGGTCACTTCCTTCATTTTGTTTTATATCTGGAGCAGTATCACAAAGAAAGTTGGATCTCATTCACTTGGAAATGAGTTATTACCCTTCTGTTCAGCTCTGAAATTAATTTTATCTTCCTTTAATCAGTGCTTCTATTTAGGGCATAATTATGTTCCCAACTTGCTATACTGCAAATTCAATATTTTTCTTATAGTATTACCAAACTAGAATCAGTACAGTAAAATTCAGCTGTGCCACAGAACCACAGACTGGAGTAGGTCAGCAGAAACCTCTGGAGACCATCCAGTCCAACTCCCTGCTCTAGGCAGGGTCATCTACAGCACACTGCTTGGGGCAATATCCAGTGGGGTTTTAAATAGCTCCAAGAATGGAGACATCACAACTTGTCTTGGCAGCTTGTGCCAGTGCTCAACTTCTCTTAAAGAAAAAAAATAAAGCTTTTTCTTATGCTTAAATCAATTTTTTCATATTTGGATAGGTCTGACTGCATCCAGCAAGAGGCATCTCTCAAACACAATCCAGAGCTTCCACAATCAAAGTTATTCTCTTCAAGACCCTCCATAGCCATCAGGCTCTGGCTTCTGACTCTCAGCTCACCAGGGTCTCTCTGCCACAAAGGTTGGTGGGTGCAGCTGTTTATGGCTCCCTAACACGCAAACTTGCAGCTGCAAAAGAGGCAGCACCAGATGAACCGGCCCGTGGCCTCAGGCTGCTGTCTGAGAAGGATGCTCCTACTGCAGCAGCCCCTGAAGCAGCTCAAACAACAGCTGAGCACACCTACCCTTCATCGTGGTCAGGTGTCATACATGCAGTTTACACCTTTATATAGGTAAGAGTAAAGAAGTTTCAGAGCTTCCCAGATCCCTCTGAATGGCATCACACATCTGTCTTACATCAACCACTCCTTCTAATTTGGTACCATCTGCCAGTGTGTGAAGAGGGCACTGTCCCACCTGCAGAGTCACTAATGAAGCTATTAAGGTGTACTGGAGACAATATTCACTCTCTGCAGTACCGATCAGAGACTGGTGTCCAGCTGGAATTTGTGTCACTGATCACAACTCTCTGAACTCAATTTCAGCCAATTTTCAGACCACCTTGCTGTCCACTTATCAAATCCACATTTCACCAATTTGTCAACGAGGATGTTACGAGAGACACTGTCAAAAGCCTCACTAAAGTCAAGGCATCCAACTTCCACTGCTCTTCCTTCAACTTCATGTCATTGTAGAATGTCACTAGGCTGATCAAGCATGAATTGACCAACAAAAGAGAACTTTGTTAATCCATTCTGTCTACTCCCAATCACAACCTCGTCCTTCATATATTTAAAAAGAGCTTCCAGCATTATTTACTCTACCACCTTCCCAAGAGATCGAGAAGAGTCTGGCTGACCTGTAGTTTCCCAGATCCTATTTCTTGCCGTTCCTAGAGACAGCAATGAACCTTGCTTTCTCTTAGTCTGTGGAAACCTCCCCTGACTGACAGAACTTTTTGAGGAGTTGAAAGTGGACTCACATTGGTCAGTGATGCATTCCCATCATGTCCCACAGACTTCTACTTGTTCAGTTTGTTCAAATATTCCCTGTCCTGACTCTTCTTTATAGAGGGTAGGTTGTCACTGCTCAAGACTTTCCCACTGGTCTCAGATGCGTTGGTTTCCAGAACTCAAACATCGCCAGCACAGACCAAGGCAAAGGATACATTAATTATCTTGGCCTTTTCCATGCCTTTGTCACCTGGTCTCCTGCCCCATTCAGCTAGGTGACCATGTTTTCCCTATTTCCCTATTCTTCCCTTTTTTACTAATGTGCCTGTAGATGGCTTTTTGCAACCCTTCAAGCTCGCTGCCAGATCCAGTTCCAGATGTATCTTGGCCCCCAAACGCTTGGACAGTGTCTCTCTATTTGCACAATGAATGTTCCCCATATATAGCTACATGAGTTTACAAGAAACTTCTTTTTAAAAAAGTGAGGAACAGAACAAGACATTTCAAATTTTCATTCCAGTTCTGGGGTCTTCAGTCCCACTCACCCGATCTGTAGCGCTCATCCCGTGACCCTGAGGACCTGCGACGGTGATACCGAGAGGAAGAGGATGGAGTGACAGGAGTTCGACGTTCTTGTGGTAACGCCTGGTCCACCCCTGCATTAATGAAAAACAAAAACCAAACAGCTCATTCTGATTGAATTTTGGAAGATTTATAGTGAGGAGGAGTTCAGCATACACTAGGAGTAGAAAATGAACATTCAGTGCCTAAAGCACGTTGTGTCAATTGGTTACGCACTACTTGCCTCTGGTCAGCTTTTCTGTTGTGGTTACTTTCCTGGTTCTCTCTAGAAAACCATTTTTCCAGGGTCATGGACAACATAGAAAGAGCAAACAGACAGTAAGCTTGGCATTTTTTTATTTCCACAAACAGATGGCTTTTCATAAAGGAGTATTTAGGAAATATTTAATGAGCTAATAAAGGCAGGCACCATTGCAATGGATATTGAAACCTTCCTGCAAATTTGTTCCTAGGAAAAGTTAGTGTGTACCATCTAAATCCTCATCTGGTTGGATGATGTCAGCTGATGACAACACAATACTAACCTGTGGAAACTAGTTCCTTTGGGAAGAGAACTACAGTAATACCTATAGTCATTTTTTAGCTACCAATGGTCAGAAAGCAAACAATAACTACACCAAACCAGGCTGAAAAAAGTAACCTTTCCAGCAACATAACAAAAATAGCCTTGTAAACCTGCAGCATTTGAGTATGCTGAGCCTAAGCATCCAGTATTTTAAGATTCAAGCCTTTTATTAATCCCTTTCCCATAGTGAATTTGCCTTTTTTAAAAATAGTATTTTCTTGAAAGCTTCTTAACTACAGTAGTAATATAGCAGCAGCATGATATAGAAACACTTCTAGAAATTTATGTTTTTGACAACTTCCAGAGAAGAGTGAAGGTAATGACTTAAGCAGGAAAATTCAAACAAACAATAGGAAAAGAAAGCAAACCTGCATCTGTAACAATGGCATGATGTGGTGCCCTGCTCTCTTCCAGAGAAGAACCTGAACAGACAAGCCCAGCTGCTGCATTAAGGTTGGAACTAACAAAGCACAGAGCCTTGGGGGTGTGGTGCACAGGGGTAAAGAACCAGGAGTACCTGACAAAATTAAATTGATTATTCCCTATGATTTTTTTGCCTTTAAGAAGTAATTACACACTATGTGTAAATAACAACAGAAAAAACCCTAGCCCTTTGCACTTAGGGCTCAAATGCAGGACAAATAACTTGAAACTGGATTCAACAAAACAATCCTTGGAAATATGCTCATATTTTTCAATTAAAATATAATGTAAGAATTCTCCTCTACTATTTCTGAATGGTTCAATGTCAGCTTATTGTACAGGGATAAGAGTTTACATTTGTGGAAACAAGAATTTTTATGTAGACTACACAGACCAACAGAAAATCCTGTGATTGCTTCAATCAGTCTCAGTTGGGTTCCAATGGACTCTTTAAAAAGCATCTTTTGAAAAAAGTAAGCTTTGTATGCTTGCTTATTTCTTTGTGAATCTCAAAATGCAGCTTCTCTCTTAAATCTTTGGATTATCAGCAATGTCAAGTCTGCTTTGATTTTGTGGAGGAATGCTGGTTGGCTAAGAAACATGCTTGGGGTAAAATCTCATAGGCGCCTAAAAGACAGAATGAATCCATAAATTTTCCTCTACTCAGATTGTGATTAATAATTCACTCTTTTAAATTAATGTCCTCATTTAACTCCTCTGTCTCCACACTATAGTGCTGCATAATTTCACTTGCTCTCACTTCCCTTAATATTCTTTCAGTCAGATGAACCTGACTTCTAAATCACTGAAATAATTGAAGGAGTACTTTCTCCTCACTTTTATATTCAGAATTTTTCCTTTTTTATTTGGTCACTCTGAAAATGAGCAATACACAGTTAATAATAAAATTAATTTTGACTGAAATTTTTCTAAAAATTATATTTCAGTCTGTTTGAGATGCTAAGCACCATTACTCATCTCAGTCTTTATCTACATTGTCAGGAATGAAATAATTTCTGGAAATCAGATATATTCACAAAAATCCTAAAAAAACACACCCAAAATATCTAGACCTAACACTGATGCTGTGTGACAGAGGTTTTGCCAAGAGGTTTTGCACATTTCCCATGGAAAGTGACTTGTGTAGATCAATGGCATGTGGAGAAAAACAAAGATAATTGAGATGTTGCCACTACAGGACAACATCATGATAATGCAGGGAAAGGGGAGTAACTGCACCTTCCAAACAAAAAACCCATCCAATAGGCTTTATACACATATAGAGAAAATTAAACTGTAAGAAAATGCATCAGTTTCAGAGGGGCACAACTGCTGTAGTAGATCTTCCAGGTAGACCTGGAAGCCATTGGGCAAAATACATCCAAGCCTGTGGCTTCCTTCTCTTGGCTTAGTGACTGCGAGACACCCTAAGTATCCCAGTCCCTTTTCTGCAGCTGTGGGCAGTACACAAATCTCTTTTTCCAGGTGTAGCATAAACAGTGCACATAGGATAACATCCAACACTAACCCTGCTAGACAGCAGGACACCTAACTGACCAGGCAGTGCTCCTGCCCACAGCACTCCCTGACACTGCCAAGGGCTCTTCCCTCCTTCAGCGCACTATGGAGATTGTCCTTTTACTACAGACACATTAAATGTCTCATCTAATCTTAAAACTGAGACACTTCAGTAAGTTTTATTTCCTTCTACTTCCTGTATATGTGTTAATTTTGAGTAGGTCAGTTCTGACCCAATGGGCAACATGAAGTTTCTTCATACAGTCAGGAACAAGGAAGCCCCAACTCATCATTCTGCACCAGTAGTCATTTAAGGCTATAGAAAACTAAATCAGAATATCAAAATGTCTTATGAGATCTGGGGGACAATTTGATGGCTTTACTTCCCATATATATATAGTAACAGTGAATAAACCTCTACCCAAATGTGGAGCAGGACATGTGAACTTGGCTCACTGATAACACCAATCATGAGGAAGTTAATTGTGTGCTAAAATACAAGGAGAAGCTCTGCATCAGCCAACTGTGGGACACCTCTTTGCATTATGTTCCTCTAGGGTAAAAAACCAGAAAGCACTGCCCCACTTTGGAGAAACAGCAAGGAACTAGATGTCAGATCTTTACTGAAGGGGCTGCAGCAGGAATTAGCTGGATTGCCTGGACTCCCATCTTGGCTTCCTGTGCACCCACTGGCTCCCACGGCACCAGCAATGGTGTGAGACAAAGGGACACAATAGCAAGAACCTACACACTGCCATTCCTGAGCAATGGTGGGAGTAAAAGCCATGCAGAATAATGTGTACCATGAAATCAGTGAAGTGTTGCCACAAATAACAAAGCAGTGTTAACAGCCAAATTGTTCGCCTCCATGAAGGCTCCAACAGTTAAGTGCAGTAACAAGATTTTTTTTTTTCCCGCTTCTACTTCTGAACATAACTAAACCCAAAAAATTGATAGCTTTCACAGCCAGCACAAGGGTCCATGAGTTAAGTGCTAATGCTTGTTCAAGTGCAGCTTCACCCAGACGCATTCGTGAATCGGCGGCGTAATGGCTTGAAAATCCATACTTGGATCGATTCCTAAATTAAAGGAGGTGGAAAAGCAATGAATGGCTCTCCTAAGAGAAAGGACAGTGTCAGGCCAGTGCCCTGTGCACAGACACATTCACAGTCACTGTCAAAGCAGCATAATTCTTAATAACACTGTGGTCTACCTCAGTCATGCAGCTGAAGCAGGACTTGACCAGGTAAGCGTGATTAGCACTAGTGATTGACTCTTCGCAAGCCATGAAGAATTTCATGAACCTATATATGCCTGGAACACAGTTATTTTATATGAGAGGCTTAGAAATCCGTGCTTCATGGTCATCACAATACACACAGGCATCAGCAGGTGCACTGGAGCAGACGTTCCTAATACAAGCTAAAGCTCCTAAGACACTTATATTTAGGTGTCTACAAGAAGGTGCTTAAGCTAAGCTCCCATTATGAAAAACGGAGACCTATACCAGAACTCAGGATTCTAAACAAAGGTGTCAAATTTCTTTGCAGATGTTGTGGCTTGACCAGAATGGCACTGTCCCCTTGAAGTCCTGTTTTATGTGTGTTCACTCTGCGCAGATGTCTCCAGTACCATAGGTAGTCCTGAATAGTATCAGACACCCATCTTCAGGCAACTCTGTAACTCCAGTGAAGCCTTGAGAGCTGTGCAAGTGTGGAGGTATCTGCTTTGGAATAAACTGAAAAGCTCTTTGGTTTCATCAACTGAATTAACTAGATCTCTTCACACAAGAATGGAAGCATAAATATAAGGTTCATAGGCAGACAGCTTAACACAGATATATCAATCCACAAATCCTAATCTGCAAGCTGGATCCTGTCTTGACTGCACTTAGCTAAAAATGCAAGAGCCCCAGTAAAGCTATTTAAGCAATACCACTGCAAGCTGGATAGCTTTATTTTTAAGTGCATGGAAGGTAGAAACCTGTCAGCTGGAAGCAGATTTCACCTTTTTTTTTTTTTTTACCCCTTCACCTCCTTGTTTCTCCTTTCTTTATTACCTTTTTTTTGTAGCTAAACTGCAACACTATGTGCTCATAACATGGCAATAACTACACTGCCCTCTCCAACAAAGGAAAATAATTTCCTTAATGACAGCTGACAAGCTGCTTTCATGTTATTCCTACGTCTGTGCCAAATTTTTGAATCTAAAAATATTTAAAAGCTGAAATGTCTAACTGACAAGAAATAGAAGGCGTTGTTAGATGGAGGCTACATTTATTGTTCTAAAACTGACTTACAATGTGTGCCCCCAGGAGAGAGAGCTGTAGGATAAACCAAACAACTCCAGGGCCAGTGGGAAGGCAGGCACACAGTGCTTGCAGTGCAGTTTTAAGAAAGAGTATTTACCTTCCCTTCACAGTACTTCCTGAGCTTCTATTCAGTGATGGCTCATCTTTAAAAGCAAAGCCAGGTATGAACACACAGTGCATTTTGTAAATATGCTAAATGCTATCATCCCCATGGAACTTGTTACTTAGCATGGCATTTCACTCTTCCCATCAAATGAACAACTAAGTAATGAATTCACTGGATAAGCCAAGGGAGATTTAAAATGCAATAACCAAAGCCATTCAGAAAAGTGGAGCCACGTTCTGCTAGATAAATCTGGAAAAATGTAATTTCTGATTATATTTGTTTAATTAAAAGTTTTCCTTCACAGGTGAGCTTACTCTTGGTCTGACTTAATGCACATACTTCAAATTTTCTTTCCTTATTACATCAACCTCAATTTTGCCTTCCAGCATTTCCTGGAAAGGTTTAGCTTTCAATTCAAGCTTAGCATGGATATCACTGGCTTCTTTTTTCTCTCCTTTATCCCAGTGATGGTGGACATCACATTAAAGCTTCAGTGCATATGTGATGTTTGATTTCCATTTTCCTTTAGACAGCTTCAGTGTCCCATTTGAAGATTCTTTTTGGAGCATATGTAAAAGAAGACTACTTATTCACAAAGCAAACATATTCACCAATGGGCTGGTCAAACCACACTACAGACAAATTCAGGCAGCATTGTGAATTCCAGCAGTTTCTCATTTTGACAGTGGCACCCAGCTCTTCAAACACCTCCACAGGTTCCACCTCAACTGCTCCAGCACTGGTAAAGCTTTAAGGCCCTCAATGGTGTTTTTACTTTCTACCCTCTATTGTTCACCTCTGACTGAGCCATCTTTCCTCACCCATTTGTCAGATTTTAGACCAACACTTTCATGTTTCCTCCTGTGTTCTGCAGATGGCCTCCAGGAAAATCAACGGGTATTTCCTTGGAAATCTTCAAAGTCATTGAAAAACACACCAACTCTGATGTGTACTAAAGATATCCTCTCCCCAAAAAACATCACACCAAGTGCTGAAACCACTACCTACATTACTAACTGATTTCATCAAGTACTCACTAGTGAAAAGTGAAGGAAGGTATTTTTTGCTCTGTGTTTGAACAAGGTTTAATATTATGAGGTCTTGGCATAGGGCAGAGTACAGAGATGCCATCAAAAACCAAAGAACTATAAAATGGTAACTGGACTCTCAGTCATGGTGGCAAAACCAAAACAGTAACAATCATATTTAAGTGATGGCCTCAAGGGGTACTTCTCAGAGTCCTTCAGTACCTTCCTTTTTATCCAAACTAAGCTCTACAGGCATTCAAAACCAAACTTTTTTAAGCCCAAGACTTATTAGGCATTTGTCTGTGTGCTATAGTTTCTCATCTGGGAAACATCTGTCCCACAATTTCAGGGATGTGCCCACATGTTGTGCAATGCATGTGCCTTTCAATGAAATCCACGTTCTCAACACACATACACTCTTTGAAACGCCCCATCACGGTTATCCCCTTGGTAAGATCTTTGAGGATTAGGAAGGCAGAGGTAACAAGAATACTTGTTAGTATTAGTAAAATGAGTACATGAGAGCATTTCATCAGAAACAAATTTTGTTTAGATATTTCCTTGCAATCTTTGCAATCCAAATAATGTAGCAACACAAGTAATGTCTGTGGAAGAAAAAATGAAATTGCAATCACCAAGTTTACTTGGCGTGCCTTAAGACTTAGCAGCAGGAATAGTTGATAGCAAAGCCATGCACACATACACAGAGAAAGTATGCAAATATATGCACAGAGAACACATATTAATATAGGCATCATGCTAATAACAGAGGCTATGGAAATTGGTGCCTGTAATTCTACAGAAAATTGCTTTTTCATAAGGCAAAGCGATCTTCTGTACAAATGTATTATCTTCTCTGCCCTGCATAGTTTGAAATGTTCCCAAGCTGGTGCTGTTGGGGCTCCAGCAGCAGGAGGTGCAGGGATCTGTCTCTAGGCATGTGAAAGGAGCAGCAGGTGTCTTTTAAGCACCACATCTCACAGATTTATTAACCATAATAAATAAAGCACTGATGACTGGTCCACATGGTTACACTACAAATAGAGCTATACTGGTGGTACCAATGATGGGAAATTACAGAAAGCAATCTAGTGGAGACACAGCACTTGATTAAGAGAGAATGAACCACCCATGTCTCAGCTGCTAGAAGCAATGCTTAATTGATAACAACATTGTCTCTGTTCTGTGAATGAATAATCAAATTTCCTGGCAAAATACTGGAAGCAAATTGTGTAAAATCACAGCTTATGGGGAACACAGGTAATTTAGGGTTTTTTTTCTTCTAGGTAGGGTTTTTCTTTATAGTGTGCATGCAGTTGTCCATGTTCTCTTACCCAGAACTGAATGATCAAATCAAGATCAAATTCAGAAAGTTATTCTGAAATAAATCCCTGTTTAAGTGGTTATTTCAGCTCTTGGCTGTCATGGCTCCTCTACAGAGGCAGTAAGAGAAAGGTCACCACACAAGAGAGACTGGGATATATGTACAGATATAAAGGTCTGGAATCACTATTATTTTTAGATGTCTGACACATGGGCACACTAAGGAAAGCAAAACTGCTCTGCACACACAACATCTCCAGCTACAAACTCATATCCTGAGAAAGCATCTTGGAGGAAACAAAGCTGTACTTTTTTCTCCCTGACTTAAAGCAGGTGGGGATTTAATGGGAAAGAAAAAGGGGCTTCCCCTCATCCCTTCTCCCATTAACACTGCCAAATGCAGCATATCCGTTCCGGGTTTCTGGATGTTCGACAGCCTGGCTGGAACAGTACAAATGTCCTTTGCATATGTGCAGTCTGTGCAGCATCTGGATGTGTCAGACACGCTGTGCATGCGCTGTGGAGTCTGCCTGCAAATGTGCAGTGGATCTGGCACATCCCCTGTGTGTCACTGCACGTTTGCTGTACAGCATGTGACAATACGCTCTCTGGGATTGTTCTGTCAGAAACAGGGAGCCTAAGAGCCAAGTCCTACATCACCCAGGGTGTCAACCACATGGTAGCTTTCATTAATCCCACTCCCAAAAAGTAACAGCTCTCCCTTTCTAAAATGACAGCATCCCAATAAGCATGACAAATAGATGATATATGTACGTCTGTTCATATATGTCTACAGCCCTTTTACTGGTTACATTTATCACATGGTTTAATATCACTAATGCTGTTAAACCTGAAATTGCAATTTACATTAAGTCCTTCCCATTTTGCAAAAATCTCAGGCAGAGATGTCAGACTGAGGGAACCTGACTTAGAGCAGTCCTGTGTAAGAAAAGAAATACAAACACAGTCAGAAATCAATATAGGTCTCCTCCACAGAATTATAGCAAATTGGTTTGAAAATGAGTGGAGAAGGGTGTCTGAAATAGACAATCTTTTTACAGGTATGTCATGTTCTGACAGAACTGCAAACCTTCTCTTCCCTCCAGCCATCTCTTACATGTCTGGACAGCCTATGCGAGTGTGGACAAGCACGCAGGCTACAGTGTGATATCCTCTATGTGCCCACATGGTTGGCAAGAGAAAATCTGGTGTCTTGAGGGGCTGTGGATCCTCTACAGCCTTGCTACAAATGCAGGGGTAAAGCAGAATGCCTGCCACCAGCCACAGGTCCTGCCAGAGGGATGGGTATCTGGGAAGGCCACGCTTCTACAGACATGGCTGGAGTCATGCCTTGTATTGCAGAGATGTAACCCTGTGAAATGTTCTTCAGCCTGCTGTACCAGCCTGCTGCCTGTTCCTGGAAGTCAATCTGCTTCTGAATGGCTTGGAGCAGAGCTCAGGCAGAGATCTCTACCTGAAAATAGCATAGAACTAGGGGTGCTTAGACTTTTACAGCTTCCTCCAGAATCTGGTGAGCTTGGGCCTGTTTAGAGCTCTGTAAAAAGGCAATGCCAAAAAGGGAATTAGAAACACACTCATTCCTGTGTTTCACAAGCTTATTGTATGCAACCTCCTCCAAAATATCCATGGTATGGAAGCTAGAGAAGTGTTAATACGGTCAAATGTTACTAAGAGCTATTCCTCCTCCGTTCCCGTCACCTCACTCTTAAGCAGACAAAGCCAGCAACGGCCTTCCAGATGTCATCCTTTGGTTGTCCTGCCTTGCAACTGGCAGCCCCATGTCCATCCTACTGATGTGGGCGTCTGCCAGAGGCCTGGAGATGAGGCACAGTTACATACAGATACGGACTGGAAAAGATACATTCATCGTGCTCACCAAAACGAAAATAAAAGAGAGGCCGGTTTCCTGCTGTGCTGGCTGCTCTCTCTCTAGCGGCCGCTTCCCGGATGTCACAGACACCAATGTTGGCAGTGCGGAGCATTCTTCTGGCAGCTCCTTCACTGTGTTGCAGTCTACACCGAACCGCGGCAGCTCCATTCGCTGCTGTAACAAGTTGAAAAAAACTAATTAATTCACGTTTAGTTTTTTTACATTTGTTACAGCAACGAGTGGAGCTGCTGCCCCCATGCAGTAGAGCACACACGCACACGCACGCACAGACACCACAGGACACCCACGGAGCCAACGCGGGTCGATGTTCCACTCTGCCAACATGGGCGTTAGGAATGTTAGCAAAGGTGCAGCGGGAGGACTGGATGTCCCAGCAGAGGGGAAATGCCTTTGGATTTCCTTTAGTTTGTTGAACACAGTCACAGAATGCAAATTCCTGCCCTTTCCCAATGCCTCCAATCCCAGCAAAAGCCACGTCTGTTTCCATACTGGTTTAAAATAGTTCTAAAACCTTTATTCCCTTATAACACCAAGATCCAGGTCTGTCAAAGTTTACAAATTCCTGCATTCCCCATCAAAACAGCTTACAATTTTTTTTTTTAAAGGCTAATTCGTCATGTATGTGATTGTTGAGATATTAACAGAGGCTTATGAAAGACAGCATCTTTTGTCATCCTACTTCTTCTTGGAAAGGATTCACCTCCCCCTTCCTAGTGAGTAGAGACTTAAAGCCATTCAGATGAATAAGGTCTTAGAAGGATTATATCAAATCAAACCTTTTCAAGTTTTGTCCAAAAGGTAACACAACAAAACAAACAAAAAGTACAAAGACAGAAAAAGACCCAAGCACAAATAGTATCCATTTATGGAAGAAAATACTTTAATACAGCAGGAGCAGTGTCTTCCACTGTATAAAATAATCCATTTAGTCATCAGCTGAATGATTGAGCTTAATATATTTACAAGAAAACAGTGCACAATATTTCAATACTTTTTTTTTTTGATCCTATTAACTTCACTTATCCATATTCCACATTCTTGTGAGGGATTTTCCAGCAATTGGCTGAGCAGAAGATGTTCATTCCATTTTGTCCCATCTTTAAAACAGCTCTAAATCAGCTACATTCTCAATCATGACCTCTTCAAATTATTGAATGGACCTTATCACAGGACTGGCTTACAGAGAACCCTCTTGCTTCTCCTTATACTGAAAAACTTAAGTATCACAGTAGAGACTTTGAAAAGTAAATCTCTGAGGTTCTCCATGTATCCTCTTTCATCATTCCATGCATATGAACCCCCAGCAGTTTCAGCCATGGATATAGTTTGACCAGAAGACTGTGAGCTTTCTGGAGAAACAGCTCTATTTGCCCATGTGAAGAAAGGAGAGTAACAACTAAAAAAAAATAAACAGATTCTGGTACCAACCGTGCTGCTGCATTGAGGCTTGCTGTAACCCAGCAAATCTAAGTAGGTCTCATGAAAACCAGATGTGAAGACTAATGTAGTCTGATAGTCGAGTTGGACCAATAAATACCCAGAAATTTAATATACTGCACCTCTGGTGTTGCAATTCTGTTGATTTGATTTGCTTCATTCTCTAATGGCTCCCAATGGTTTGGGAATGTCACAGACACCCTCAAACCAGGCTGTATCACTTCAGAAAACAGAGGTGTCTGTAGCACTGATCTCTCTTGTGGAGTTCCCACCAGTGAAGCAGACCAAGTGAAATCCAAAGGCACAAAATCAGCATTCTGCTATGGAGCTAGACAATATATATATAAATCCAACAAAGAGATAACAAGGCAGTGCCTTCATACACCAGCAATTTAAATAAAACCCCATCAATTCCACTAAAAATGAAGGATTTTGTAAAAGAAGGAGAAATCAGTGTCGATGCCTGCCACAAAAACAAGGCTCAGAGAACAGCTAAGCCCAAGTGGAGCCTCTGTAAGGTCAGTGAGACCAGGAATGCACAGGCACACTCCTCTGAGACAACACAGAAGAGAGGTCTACACCAATACCTACTACACATTGAACATCATGATCCAGTGCCTCACAAGAGTAAAAGAACTCTGAAAAGTTCTCATACATATATATGAAATAAATTCAAAGAAGCAACACATTATTAAATTTAGTTTGAAGGTATTTTTACACCTTTTCAGCAAGTGCATGCAGCCCATCCCTTAATATTAAAACCAGGCATGTGTAAAAGGTCAGCTGCCCATACATCTTAGGACCAGCTGAACTCTAAGGACATTGATGGTCTCTCTAGTGCCTTCAAAAGTGAGACTTGGACAGGAAACCCAGAAATGGAAGAAGTTACAAAGACCCAAGGTTGTCATCCACTCTTGTTTCTGTTCAGAAAACTTCACATGGCTGAGATATTAATGAGTTAGGACATCACGTTTTCCTTTGGATTCTTGAACTCCTTCCAACAAACAATGCATCTCTAACAAGCCTAGGCTGATTTAATTTTCCAGACATGACTGCCAAACCCACACCAACGTATGTAAAAAATGTACACACACATTGAAGCAGACATATATATAAAAATACACATAAAATGGAAGGAATTAAGCTTATTCTGCATAACAATAGCTTTGTTTCTGCCACATATATTTCTTCAGAGATGCAGATTTCTACAGTGGCAACTATCAGTACAGTTGACATCTTCATATATCACAAGCACAGATACACATACCGGGAGGCTGTGGCAGGTAGGCCCCAATTAATTTTGATCTCTTCTTTTCATATCCCTTCTGTGTGATGTCACCTGCCAAGAAAAGAAAAGGAAAATCAGTAAGATGTGGATAGTGTCTAGCTGCTCAATGGCAGCACCATCGGCTTAGCCACCACTGCACTGTTCATCTGTCCTGGCAATTAGAATGAACAAATGAAAAGCACAGAATGACCATTCCACCCAGAAAAAAATCCATTTAGGCCAGAGCCATTCTGGCAAGAAAATACCCAACCTTGACTTATTTCAGCACCAAAGTCCAGCAGCACAGAGTTTTAAAACCATTTTGATGTGCTGCACACAAGCTTTCAAAAGCTTCAATGACCTTCATTGGGTTAATAAACAATGAATTATATAGAATGCGTGGGCTTGTAGTGGCTGGCAAAACACATCACTGATTAGTATTTTCTGTCATTAATGGGATTTTTCTAATCAAGCATGTAAGGCACAAAAGACTTGAAAGTGCTGCTATATCATTTCTTCAATATAAATGTTTTAGCTAATTTCTGAGCAGTATTGAGGAACAAAACCAAAACAAAACAGACCTACAACAGATCCACTAGAAAATAGTACCACAGAGGCTCTTTGTCTGGCTTTCCACTGAAGTATCAAAAAAAAAATATTTGGAGACAAAAGTCTGTATTTCTTAAATTCAATTGAAGCATCATCTTCAATTGAAGCTGCATCTAAAGCTTCCCCATATAAGCTGTGTTTTTTAACATAAAGATTTAAAAATGTTTCTCTGTAAAAGTTTTCTAGCAAAAAATGACACATAATTAATCATGTAGAACAAAACATACACTTTTAGTCTTCTTAGAGTTCAGGAGCAGAGATACGGTCCTGACTCTGGAGGTAAACATTGAATTTAATACAGGCATATATGCTTGTGTTCAATATAAGCTACTCCAGAAACTAAAAAGAGGGTTACCTTTTACAATTCAAAGATTTTTAAAATAACACCGTATTCCCTGTCCTTTCAATAGGCCTATCCGTTACTGTGACACTCATCATGCAACTAAAGCTCACTTGCAACATTAGACTTGTATATTGGTATAGGTTGAGGGCTTAGGAGGGTGGAAACTACAAAAAGAAAAGAAGCTTTGACTGTAATGTCCAGCTGGACATGGCAACGTGAGCCTGTTTGTGCTCTTCCATCCCTGTGCTCAACCTTCACCTAAGGACACCATTCGCCAAGGGAACAACACACTCATTTCAACCCCAGCTGCTCTGGCAAATGGGTGCTAAATTAGCAGCAATGTCTGCTGGTCTGAAATCAATAACTACATAAAAAAATCTTTAATTGCTATGCCTTGCTGAAACACCTTTTCTTGGGAATGGTTCCAGTAAGCAATAAGGAGGCAAAATTCTCCAAACCTCTCTGCCAGTGTCCTGAGCCAACCTCTCGCCCCTGCTTCAAAAACAGTCCTTAAAATAACACCTATACTCTTCACTACCATATCTCAAACTGCTCAACAAAAGAAGTCAGCTAAAATATCTGTGTTTTTAAATGGGGAGAGTGAGACTGAAGCACTTCAAATGATAACATTCCCATATTTACGCAGGGAAGAAGTGGCAGACTTGGCAAGAAGTCCTAAGCCTTTAAAGTTCAAACCCACTGACTTTTCAAGCACATTTCTTCCCATTTTGAACACTTCTGGCATGTGTTCAATCTAGTGGAACAAGCCCCCTCTCCCTTGTAATCATCAGCTTCGCACAAACCATACACTAACAATAGATACCACTTCATTAAAATGTCTTAATGAAAAAATGTGTTTGCTTTTATTTGAAAATTATAAAATCTGAACAATTTTTTCTTTCAGACTGTTGCTAAACAAATTACTATTGACTTCCTGTGCTCACCAACACTGAAGTCTCACGCGTTCACTCCTGAGTAAAAATTTTGCTTTCTTATTTTACTATTGCTCTTTTAGGAGAACAGTGGTACCCTATGGAGAACCACAGCTCCTCTGTGGTATGTGCAAGCTGGCAATGCCATTTTAGATATGAAACTATTAAAAACAGGTGCTTGACTATTGGTTACTCTTCCACTCACATGGTAGTACATACACATGCAAATCAATATCTCAAGCTATACATTCCAGACATGGCTCACGCAACCTGCACCCATTCCTGCCTTGAAGTTTCTTCCACTTCCACTTTCTATAATCATGTCCATCATTTCCCAAGTCACCAACTATAAAAAACATTCAAAAGCAAAATATAAAATTGTCACAATTTTCATTGTAGCATCACTTTCACCATTTTGAGGTGGAAGGAAGTCAAGCGTATCACATACTCCAGGGAAGTACTATGCTTTATGTATCAGGATTAATGCTATTCATATTCATTTGTGTTTTTTTCAGATAGAGTGACTTTAGATTATAAACAATAGCTCATTATCCATTAAAATATTATTACAACGTATGTAAAATTATTGCATTTCAAAGCCAGTTGAATTCATTGTGTAAGCTCTAAAGATATACTAAGCACAGTTCACCAAAGGTTAAGTGAGCTTAAACTCTGTTCTTATGATAAATCACCATTCACTCAGCTTTCTCAACACAATACTAAGACCTTTGGACTATGTCCTTCCTTCCTTTGCAAATGAATGTGGTAATTTTACATCTATCATCTGAGGAGCAAACCCCTTTCCCACCTAGCTCATGTTCTTGCACAGCTCAATGCTGCATTTAGTCTTGGCTTTTTGAGAGTATCAACAGGACAACAGGAACTATATTTTCTTACCCTGGGAAGAAAGGATTTATGGTACCTTTCTGTTTTTAACAGAAAAGCCAGCAGACTCAAGGAGGGGAAGGGGTCTCACCCACAATGTCCTTTGAGCAGACAGAATGCATTGGGTTTTCTACCCACTCTCCAAAGCCTCTGCAAATTTAGATCTCCCTGCACAGGGGACAAGGTTGGCAGTGTGTTTAAGGGAAAGGCCAGGCCATGGATGAATGAATGATGACAAGACTCCAGCACTAAGGATGTGCAGGAGCAGAAGGAGCATGTGGCTGTAGATCATTCTGAGGATGGGTGTCCCTGGGACAAGACACCATCACATAATGCCACTCAGCTGAAAGGTGGCTTCTCCATTTAGCAGCTCCCTGCAGGCCTCTGCTCTGCCTGCATTTCTTCTGCTGTGGCTCTTGCCCCATCCCCTGGCCTTGGCTCTGCTCCCAAGCACTCTGTCCAGCTCTGCTACTGATCAGCTTCATCCCACAGCTGGTCCCCAGCCCCTTCCCTCCTTCTCACTCCCTTCCTCCCAGGCTGCAGTCACTTCACAAGGATCTCAGCCTCCTGTTTGCACCAGGTTTTTTTCTCCTGGACATGTTGCTCTTTTTTCCCTCACCTCCACTGGTGATCTGACAGATTTCCACCATGGGAGGCCACAGGTGTATTCCCTGGGGGGTCCTGTGCCCAAGGGTCAGCATGGGAGACCAAAGCCCAAGCCTGAGAGACCTCAACACACCAAGAGTGAGCAAATGTTACCCTGCATTTTTCCATAGTTAAAATTGGCTGTCCAAGGGCTGCTGAACAACAGGCATGCAGTATAGTGACTCTCTTCCACCAAAACAAGTTCATTCCTATTGAAACAAGTCTTAGAGATTCTCTCCAGGCACAAGAGGGAAAATGCCACATTTGCAATGAAAAGGACAGCATGAAAGAAAGACCATCCACCCCTCCAAGGGGGAAGGTTGCCCAGTTGAGCCGAGTACAGAAGCAGGGCTCTGGCAGTCTGTAATCCCACTGCCATGTCTTTTATTTGTGATTTGTGCCCCTGTTTCTGCTGCTTCCCCAGCTGCAGATGGCAATGCTCTCCGACACCAGCGCCCGCAGACAAGAAGTCCTCTGCAGCTATATTTAGCAAAGCCATGCCAGAGTGTAAGTTCATTCGAGTATGCTCATCACAACTGTTACTGTTTGCATTAGACCCTGAGTTTTCTTTGAGAATTTACTGGGTTTTCCTCTTTCCTTCCAAAGTGCTGGATTTCTGCCTCGTTACAGAGACAATGGTCTAAAGCTGAGGCAGGTGGGTCAGAGCAATGTAACTACAGCACAAACCCTTCACAAGCAAGAAAGGAACACCAGGTAATAGAGAGCCCCTGGGGTTACTCCACATTGGGCAAGACACTTTGAGGAACAAGAAATGCCTGTAAATGTTGAGTCTTTCCCATTATCCTATCCCCTTCTGGGCCTCTCCATGAGTCAGCTCCATCCATTTGTATGTCATGTTCTAGACTGAATCACACCTCAAACTGAAAATGAAAAGGCACATTTGGTAATCAGCAAATTATTCTAAGTGTTTTGTTGAAGGGAAGGTTATTAAATGTGAAAATATTACCACGTGAAAATATTTGTGGATTTCCATCCTTCTTTAAAGCATTTGCACTTTCAAAACTGAGAGTGGTTAGAAACAGTGGTACCACAGAAAAATAAGATGCTGTGCTGCTTTCATGAAAATAAAATTCTTAGAGTTGACATAGTACAAAAGTTTCATTTTCAACGCAAATACCTATTAGTTGATCTATTAGCACTTCTGAAACAAACACATGCACTCCTGAAGAACTGCTACCATGATATATGAAGTAACTTTATTCAAAATTATTGCATTATATAGGGGAGGAAAAAGAAATAACAAAACAATAAAATAAGGACAGCATGAAATACAAGCTAAATTTCACCACATCTTTCTTTTTTCCTGGAAGATGCCAAAAATTCTTACTGATCTCAGCCTTTCACGACACAGCATAGGTAAAAAGCTAATGACAAAACCAGGGACCAAAATCACCTTATTTAGTGCAGTGAAAACTCAGTTTTATACTCAGTGATCTCAAAGCCTGACTGATGCTACTGTTTTCACTACACATACATGTTTTCGAAATGAAATTTCAGGCTGGGACTTTGAATTAGTTTAAGGCACTTACGGAAAAATCCACCATGGGAAATAATGCAATCAATAACTCCTCTCAAGCACAGACTAACACAGAGCTCACCGGTGAGTGTCTTTCCTTTACCCATGATTTTCTGCCCTCTAAAGATTCAATTTTCTGTACGACTTGTTTATTGCTGATGACTCAAATTCAGTGTCAGCATCTTGGCAAGAGGGATTTGAATGAAACAAAGCTCCTCATAAAGAGAACTGTGAGTCATTTACTTCTCCCACTCATGATGCAGACAGTCTCTCTGTCTGGTCTCCCAAAAATATGCCAAGAGACAAAAGATTTCATTTTGGAGGGTGCAAGTACAGAGATACCAGAACTCCACAAATATATCATGTAACACGTACAAGAACACAAAAATATATATCAGGAGTAATTTTCTTTTCCAATGTCTTTTAAAAATGATGTTAACCACAGCAGCTTAGAAAACTGCTCAGAACTAGGATGAACAAACAAATGGCAAACTATGGCAGTGGCAGAAAAATTATTGTGATCCCACAGTTTCACTGCAACCAGTGCCATAAATTACAGAACTGCTCAAGTGCCTTTAAGGAGATTATGCTGTAGCTTAAAGGTTTCAATTTTTTTTTTAAAGTTGATAATTTTACCCACTTATATCTGAATTCCCCTCTTCCCCCAAGGGTACATTTTGTTCCTGTTTGTTGCAAAGCAGAAAATGGCTGAATTTCAGTGAAAGATAAGGAAGAGTGCTCCATGTGTACTTACAATGTGAAGCTTATAACGTTTCCTAAAGAGGATTCTAATTCAGGAGAAAATATTTAAACAGATTATGCTATTAACAGAGAAGGTAAACTATTTTAACAGGGCTGCAATAAGAGAGTCAAGGTCTTCTGAAGTTGGAAAGTATTCCTTCAATATAAATACTTTCTTCCCATTCTTTTGATAGAGTAATTAAGTACTGCGAAGTACTTAGTTTTAATTCAAATTTTACTGTTTTAGAGAAGTGCATGAACAGCAAATAAATATGGAAGCCATTTTTTAGTATCTCCACCTTGAATCCGAGAAGAGCCCTTAATGAGTTTCCCCACTCACTTTCTGGTCCCAAAGTCTTCAGCACATATTTCCAATACCCAAAATACCCCTGGGCTTCCAAAGAAAGGAAAAAAAAGAGCAGTGGGTGGGGGGGAGGAAGAGAGGGGGAAATCCCCCAAAAGGAACCCCGAAACACCCAATTTATGCCAATTCAAACAATCCCAGGGATTCTGTGACTCAGACTTTCTGGGGGCTGGCTGGGCTGTGGAGCAGCAGTGTCTGCCAGGGGGTGGCACCGGGCCAGGAGCAGGGAGAGCTGCGGAGACCCCGGGGTTGGCAGCCCTGGGGGAGCTGTGTGGTCCTGGGGCATCCCGGAGCTCCCTCGGAACGGGGAATTTTCACGGCACTACTTTTATGGCCTGGATTATTGTAAAGTAAACAGAGGCTGGATGAACAGCGAAGGTTTCCATTCTCAGTGTCAAGGGTTTATTTCATTATTTAAAGCTTTAACGAACACTTTATATAATGAAAGCAATCCTTGCCATTTTTGGAATTTTATGACTGTTAGGACCCTTCATAATGTTGTTTTCCTTCCTTTATTGCTTTATAAGGCTTATGGGGCACCCTTGAAGTGTATATCCTTTCTGCAGCTGCTGGAAGCTCATCTTTCATCTTTCCACTGGCTTTCCTGTTGCCTATGAGGCATTTGCCTGTTCTAGTTATTCTCCCTGTCTCGAACAAACGGTGCAGAGTCAGATCTTGCTCAAGATAAAAATAAAATACAATTCTGAAATCTATGCCTAAGGAAACATTCCTGATAAATGTTATTTAATAGGCAGGCTTTATATTTCAAGTTAGAAATGTTCCCTACAGAAAGATAATTACAGCAGTAATTCCACTTATCATTATTTAGAATTTACAGTTCAGAGCAAATTTCCATAAATGCCGCGCTGCGTACTGCAAATTTGTGTCCCGATTTTTTCCCAGCCCTGAAAATGGCTTTAAAAAAAAAAATACAGCAGCAGCAGGAGGAGGAGGAGGAATCCTAAAGGAGGAACATAGAATAGATGTAAGAAACAAAATTGAAAATACATATCCAAAGAAGTCTGTGTGCACATTTGCTCCTCTGGGTAGAAAAACATGTTCAAGGCTTTTCACAAGGAAAAATCTGCAATATCTAAGTTAAATGGTAAAATTTGTTAATAGTGAAATTTCTTATTTTTGCCACTTCTCCAGGAAGTAGCCTAGGAAAATAATTCTGCTTGCAACCCTGTGCTTTTGACATTACTAAGTTTGACCAAAAAAGTGTAATTGGGTTAATCTTCTTGGAAGAGAACACAAATGTTCCAAAAATCAACAATTCTTCATCCATAATTTTGCTCCCAGTATACTGATGCATCACAGTATGACTGCAGATCTCTTTCGAAATTTCAATTCAGAACAGAAATCTGGAACTCCTGTTTTAATATGCTGTAAAAAACAGAAGAAATTTTTTGTACCTGATGCATTGCAGCATTCTTCCTATTGACTTTGGTTCACCATAAAACTTTTGTATTAGGTGTTAGTTATGCTAGTCAATAATAGAACTGATTCTCTCTACAATATCTAAAATAACATTATTTTACCTTAATGTGGGTTAAAGACATTATGTTGATTTTAAAAATAGGTATTTAGAGCAGTTGTACTGTAGTATTAGAATGCCAAAATGTCCAAATCTCTTCCCACAGCTTTTGTAAAAATAGAACCTCTTCTGAGGAAAAAGACCAAAAAACTTCTTCATGAAAATGCTAATTTCCACAGACTCTGACAGCTGGATGCAAAGAGAGAAAAGCACAGACATCTTAACTACCATGGGAAAACTAAAGCAGGAATACTCCCTTTTTAAACAATTTGAAGACCACTTATGGTTGTGGAAGAATATTGGGGAATTTTAAGTAGTTGTGAACAGGGACTGGAATTACCATGACAACTATGCTGAGTGACCAAAATGTCTTTAAAAATGTATCACTTGGGAGATCATTGAGCCCAGTAATCTGGTCCGCAATTTTAATACACCATGTTTTGCTACATGACTCACATGACTTTCAAGAATTAAAAAAGATTTATGAAGGGAACATAAATGTCTTTCACGGCAATATTCACTTTTTTTTTTCCTGAAATGATGGTGTTTGGTTTATTAAATTCAGTAAATAAGTTATTTCCTGTACTATCACCAAACTTCGTTGCAAGCAGTCAAGGATCATAAATGCCTATTATTGCCCATGAAAGCCTGATACATCCATCATCTTCTTTCCTATTCCCAACAGTTGAGAACCAACTCCATCTTCCTTCCTATTCCCAACAGTTGAGAACCAACTCCATCTTCTTTCCTATTCCCAACAGTCGAGAACCAACTCTCTCCTAAGCTTAAAGTGCCCAGGGGTAATTAATGTGAACAATGCAGTGCTCAAGGAAACCTCCAGACATCTTCAAGTTCTGATAAACAATTCTCCCAAAAACCTAACCCACATTCCTGCTGCCTTCATTCCAGTCCCCAGTAAGTCCCCAGAAGTTCTTTTTTCAAGCTTTCCAACAAGAGTAAAATAACTTGTTTCCTTCCAATAAATCCCTCAAAAGTCTGGAAACACATTCATTTTAAAAGCATCCAAAAGGGAACAACCTCCTCAGATGCACACAGTCCAACATCCTGCTAGGCAAGAACAGATCAGAGTGAACACTGAGTGGTGAGCACTCTAGCAACAACACTGAATAGTTACTCACATCCTCTCTATCTCAGCAGATTTTTAACTATTCTGTGTAAAATAAAACTATCTCATTTAGAATGCCCTTCTTAGAACTGAAAGATGGCCATCAGTGGATTTACCTAAGAGGCAAGATGTTGTTTCAAATCTAGAGGAGAAAGGAAATTTAGTTTTATGTGCTTTTACATGTGCCCTTATACATGAAGGCTTCTCCAGTTTTATTTTTGTGAGCCAGTCTGGACATGGTCCATAGAGTAAAGGACATAAATTTAGAAAAGCCCATACCTCTTTCTACAGTATTTCTTTTTGGTTTTCAATTAGGTTCCTGCTGTGATGGCTGCAATGGACCCTTGTGTTATTTCGCCTGGGAACACAGTTTCACTAAGCAGAAGAGCACCTACAACCTACACACAGCAGGAGGTTGCATTCAGGTACATTTTATGAATCTAATCAACATCTTCTGATGCATATTCCATGGTCCAAATAATCCTAAGCAGGTACAAAATTTTGTTACTCCTATTGTATCTCTCACACAGTTGAAAAGTAACTCTGATATTACTGCTAGATACAGAAAGCACCACACTCAGGAATTTCTGAACTGTAATACCATAATACATAAATACTGGTGCTTTCCAATGAAATTCATTCATAATTTTGTGCCTCAGTACTTCACTTCAGCACATGAGGCACCAGCCCCAAAGCAGACCATCTGCATTTTTGTTCTGTGCCACTGAAGGCCAGTGGTGAACTGCTGACTGGGGGGACAGACCACAGAGGCTGCCTGGGGAGTGAACAGAGCAACCTCAAAGTGATGACTTCCCCGAAGAAGCATGTGGAGGGAAGGACTATGATTTTATTCACAAACCTCACAGCTCATCTTCACTTGAGGAAGAAGTGACCTCCCATTTTACCAGCTTTATCCTTCAGGAGGTCTTAAAAGGTGTCAGACAAGTACATCTCAGCTTCTGGGTCACTGAGTCCAATGTACTGCAGAAGAGCTTGTCAAACACTCTCAGGAAGAACTGAGTCTCATCTGGAACTAAATTCAGCTGTACTCATTTTTTTTTTCCTATTCCAAGCTGCCACATCATCCTCTTTACCATTCTGAGGGATTTTTTTCACTGATCTTGATCTTTTCATCTTGAAATAATTATTTTTCATTTAATCCTATACCACTGGCTTTCCTGGTTCCTTGGTAGACAAACTTCACTTGTCTAAAAAAGAGAACTACCTCAAAAAAGCAAGAGATCAGCCAGTTTTGTAAAACCTATCTTATCAAAGATAATTCAGGCTGTGTTTTATCAAGTTTAAATTTACCTTCCTGTCTTTAATTTTTGCTTTTAGCACTCCAGTGCTGATGTTATCTAATTGCCTATTTCAGCAAATTTTTCTTCCACTGTTATTAATATATAATAACTACTACACAAACTGTTTCTAAAAAGACAAAGGCTTCTAAAACTGCACAGTTTCTGGAAGTTTATTTTTTTTCCTGCTAACATGAAAAAACTAAACACTCATTTCTATTAATATGCAGTTCAAAGAAAACCCAGTTCAGATTTTTAAGCAAATCTGGGCCTGAAAACTAAGGAAAATGTATGCAGAGCAAAATGATCTACCTATCCTGGTGATGTAGAGTAAATGAAATCTGTCTCTGGTCTCAAGAAATCAGAAAAATTAATCCTTATTTTATAGTCTGCAAATGCAATTTAGGCTGATAGGTTAAAATATATTTTGTTGACAGTCTATTTGATCCAATAGTGAGATATGACAAAACAAGCAGCTATTTAAAGGCCTTTGCAATACATGAACTGCAATTCATGTTAATAAGACACCCAGATCACTTCATTTTTTTCTGTGCAAAAAAACTACATTTGAAAACTGTCACTAGGGTATTTTTGCATGAACCAGAGTACTGAAATTCCACTTTTAAAAGAAATAACCTAAAATGCATTCATGTCATTTTCCCACTCAGTTCCACAAGGACCTCAAACAGCAAGATGAATTAACATCATTTGATTACTCAACTCAATTCCTAGCATGTTACTAAAGGAACAGAAAAGCCCAAAAGCACCTCACTGTTCTGCTGTTATGTGGGCAACGTGTTTATGAAGCACTGGAAATATGCATCCTTTGACTCAAGGACCGCTATTACCCAAAGGCTGCCTCAGATCCTACTCTCTTGAGCCTGCAAAACAACTTGAAAGGAAAAACAGTTGCATACCTTCAACTACCTCAAGACACAATCGATGTCCCTGTTCTCCACAGGTTTCACAATATTTGACAATTCCATTTTTTCCCTGCTGTTGTTCACCCCTGAAGGCTCCTAAAGGTCTGTAACATTATTACAGACCTAATGTGACAGCTTATACTGTTGGCACAAAGCAGCTGCTCTCATAGGAATTATTACTCTCCAGAGCCTGTGAAATACTTGGAAATCTGCAAGCCTCTGCTAGGTCCACAGCACACACTTCCATGCAGCTGGAAAATCAGATCTTCATACTCTCATCCTTCTTTTTCTCCATTTCCAGTTTACAACTTCTCCTGATCAAGATATGGAAATTTGCTGTGGTAAGCCAGATGTGCAAACATTTTCTTTTTTTTCCTCAGTTCTGAGTTCATGATTTATTTCATACGTTAATGAGGTTATTCTGCGATTTCTGCAGCCTTTTCCCTCCGATTTCAAAAAATAATAAAGCATTTCAACCCAAAAGAAGCCACTAATTTCACATCCTTGTTACATTCTTTCCTGCAATACAGAGTTCTTTTCAAGAAGCTGGAATTAAATCATAGCTATACTTACTGAAATAAAAGCAAGCAAAATTTTTACTGAAGAGTGTTCATTTTCACCTGTGCTAGAAGCCAAAACCAGCACTGCTTTTCTAAGAGGCAGGCGTTTGCAAAGGCCATTTCCCACAATGACAAGTTTCAGCACTTGAGTTTGGCTTTCACAGACAGGGCTGGTGATTTAGAAGTTTTTGAGAAAGCCCATGAATGAATGTTTGTATTAATATGTCAAAATATACTCTTCTGCTCTTGCTCTCCGATTGTCACACAGTGAAAAGTAGCTAATTATTATCACAAATGTTTGTTAATTCACTGGTTGGCAGGAATTCCCCTTGTGGCTTATTTATTTTGTGGATCCACAGGTAAACTGGCAAACATGCCAGCCTGAGGGCTGAAGGAACACCAATAGTACACCTTACAAAACCCAGCATTCCATTTGCTTTTACATTTATAATACAGCTATACTTTAGAAGTGCCAGTAAAGATTACTTAACGTGCAGAAAACCAACAAGAGACTTGATTTAATAATCTGTTATTAAGCTCTAGCTGGGAAATTGGACTAGCAGAGCCTGGGAAGATAGCCACCTTTTAAGAAACTAAGAAATCAAGAATTAAGGTAGGATTTACACAAATATAGGCAAAACACTAAATTTTCAGCATAATTCAGACAGCACATGCACCCAGCTTGCTTTGGACAGAAATGCATGCCAGCATCACACATCAACCATCGGCCTTTGGCCTTGTACTGCCATCCAAGATCCTCAGTCCTGCAGTTGTGTCCTTGGGCACCTGCTTGGCCCACAGATCCTGCTGCCTCACGTGGGTGGAGAGCTCTCCACTTAGACCTGACAAAACCACAGATAAAGTATCTGCTGAAGCTACACCATTGCTTGCTGATCTACACAAGCAGATCCACACATCCAAACAGACCTCTGACTGTAAATCCACATGGGCAGAGCAATACATCATTCAGAGCAGCTGCTGGACCAGGTGATGCTTAAAAGAAACTTGATAAACCTGAAACCAAACCACGACTTAATTTTCTTCTGCTTATTTCTTACCCAGACTTGATATTTTTCTCATTCCTCTCTTCTTTCCAATGGACACTGATGCTGCAAGGCTGTGCCACAATCCCATTTTCATTGATCTTCATTCTTATCTACATTTTTTTCTGCCTTGCAAACCATCAGCTGCTCAGCTCTGCTTCCCAGGTGCCCACATCTTGGTGTCCACACCCTAGCTGAGCACTGACCAGCCTCACTCAGACCTGCAGACCCTGAAGCTGCATTGCAAACGTCTTCAATCACCTCCTTCCTGTTAATGTTCACAAGGTTTATAAGCTTTTTAAAATGTATATTAATTAGTCATCTGCAATCTCAGGTATTGCTCATCCTAACATCCTCCTGGATCAGCTGAGTCTAGCTAAGGCTTCCCACGGCCAAGGCTGACACCAGACCTTGCAACTGCTCCCCTCTGCACACAGTTTGGAAGTTTCACTGTCTGGTCCACAGGAATTCCTCACTGTTTCCATTTGATGTAATCACTACTACATGACTTCCTACCATGGTAGCACTGCAAAGCTGACCTCCCCCATCTGAACGCCTCAGTTTTCCCTGCAATCTTCATTTTTATAATTCAAACAAGGACAGCATAACCAGAATCAGATGCTTTCTCTAACTAAAAGATGATCCCCACCATAGTTATATTATTAAAATAGTGAGTGGCATCTGAAAACCTGTACATTTAAGACAGAAAAATGCGTCATCTTTGTGTCTTCCTGAAGGCAACAAAGACTTTTGCCATTTCTCTAATAATGCTTTGGATGTCTGAAGACAATAATTTTCACAGATGGTAAAGTGAAAGAAACACATGAATGAACACACTGGATCCCATCCAGTGTCAAAAACGGAGGAATGGTCACACTGGATCCCTTCCAATGCTCTTTCATGTTTCTCTGCCCATACTTAGTTACTTAGGGGACACAGTAAGGCAAAAAGTTTCAAAGAGAAAATGTCAGTAATCTACCCTCTTTCTCCTCACAGTGTCATTATATCAAAAGATATTAGAGATTCACCTAAACCTCAGAGTTTACATTGCAAAAACCACTGCTGTAGCTCAGAGTACCTTTTGCCTCCCTAGGAAAACTGGAACCCTGTTTTGAATCTTGCTGAAGTCTTGGCCTCAGTGAGTTTCAATGAAGAATTAATTCCACAATGTAATTACATTCAGTGTGAATTTGCCAAGTTTTAAGTTATTTAAATATCCCCCTACCCTCTGCCATGAAAAGTTCATGACATACCTTTGCTGCAGCATTCATTATTTGACACACTTTTGTCAGTTTCTCCTTGCAAGATAATTAATTCCAGATTTTCAAGACAGTTTAGATACAGGTTTTTTTTCATGCTGTTCATCATTCTCACCCCGCTACCACAGTCACAGTCCCGTTTTCCTGTGGGTAAGGCAAGGCAGTGGGTAGTGAAGGGAGGAACACCTGGATCATGCTCCAGCCTGGGGTTTCCCAGCGCTCCCAGCTCATGGCTCCCAGCTGCTAGTCCTGGGCAGCGCTACCCATGTACCCCAATGACTGACACCTGTGTTCACATCTCTTTGTAACTCAACTGTTTCCCTCTCTTCTACTCTGAATACACCTCTTTATCCCAGAGCCGGTTTTACAACATCTTATCAGCTCCCAAACAGAGAGATTAGCTATGTTAAACACAGCAAACTTGACAGATCTACTTTCATAGTAAGGTGGCCCAAGGTCAGAGGTTTAAAAGGGAAATAAAAACTCATATATTGCACACAGAACATATTTGGAGTATTTCATATATCCAAACAAAAAAAAAATTTATACACATCATTTATTTCTATATTGCTATTATAATACTTGCAATTTCAGTACCACCAATCATTATGTCATCATTGGGACTGAGTTTTACTGTTGGATTTTCTTCTACTTTGTACTTCCCTTCTTTTTTTACTTAGCTGCCTAGTTACTTACTGATATAAAAACCACATTTTTTCCAGGATAGCACAACTTCTCTGGATCTTTCCAATCAAAATTATGCTACCCCAGAACGCTCTCTGGACTGAAGCAGAAAGGTTTGAACATCCACATGAATCTAAGCCTATCTCATTTGAGAATACTAAACCCAGAAGAACAAAAGGGTTGAAGGGATTATGAAGACAAAGACATATTTTTGCTTCCTCCAAGTTAGAAAGAAGACTTTAAAAATAAGCTAATAAAAGAAATACTCCCCTTTCCACTTGTTTCTTGTTAGGATTCTGTTCCAAATCTTTCAAAAAGAAAAATAACATCCCATGCATCCCACTTTACTAACCCCGTCCCTACAACTTCTCTCCAAAAAGTGGTTAAGGTAGTGGCTACTGTATAAATACTTCTAAATACTTTAGTGGGTTATGATTTTAAATCTGATATACACATGCTGTTTCCTTTTCTTTATGTCTTTGAAATTGTGTGTGTGTATATACATATATATATACATTATATATATATATATATATACACATATAAAATGAAAATAATTTACTTTTTGTTTAGGAAGCTGGAAGAAACAATTCCAGGACAGTTTCCTTTTAAATCTAAAAAGCAATGTAGTCAAGCCTCTACACCCAAAATATCTGCTGATTTCTTTAGACATGGCTAACTCCTATACAAGAGTTCTGCATTAATATAGAACTACTTAAAAAATAAAATGCAATTATTATATCAACGAGCACCAAAGTGAAATCAGTACCTATCTCAGTAAACTGCAAGAATAAAGACCTTTGCTTTTCAACTTGCATTTGCACTGGTATTTAGGCACATGCCTTATGTAGAGGTATTTGAGACTCCTTTTGCACAAAATTATGATACAACATACAACCACTAACTCTTTAGGCTCATAAATTTTGCAAGGGCTCAAAATACCAGAGCATACTGAAACTGTAACTTGGGTTGTGATTACAGGTACTCTACAGGCATGTCCAGGTAAGACTGGCCCGTGGTCTTAAAAATCTGGGCAAATTCTGCAAGTATCTTTACATACCAGTGAGCCACTGTTGGTTATGATTCACTAAGGGAAGGAACATGGACAATCAGGATGCCACTAAAAACTTTTTACAAATATATATTGACTGCAGTTTTTTTATAAGGTTAAGTTCCCATTTGCCAAAAAGGCTTAAGTAAGGCTTACAGCTCCTAGGAACAAACACTGAAATGTCTTTCTTTTAAACTACATTAATTTATAAAACTGATTACTTCTGACTCAGAAACCATCACTGTGTAGTGCTGACCTGTTCTGTAGTTTCAGGTGCACTATCAGAGCATATTAGGACACACAGAGGCTGGAACAGCACTTTCCTCTGCAGCTTCTAAGTACCACTGGAATATAAATAATGTGTAATAATAGGCATTTATACCTGCACCATGAAAAAACACTTACCCTGAGTTGTATACATCAGGCTGTGTGTACATGTTTACTCTTTAACCTCTGCAAGCTGTATGTCAAACAGCTCCTTTAAAAATCACAAGTTTTTGCAAACTCAGGCATTGCATAATGGCTTATTTCAGAAGTTACACTCTGCATACATATGTATGAAGAAATTATAGGGAAAAAAAGCGGCTCAGCTTATTTGTCTTTTGGTCACCTAATCAAAAAGGTGATTGGACTCATTTTTACCATATCAATGAAGTCACTGGAGAGCAACCACTACTGTTTTCCCATGTGACAGATGAATGACCTGTGCCATGGCCTCAGAGAAACACAAGCCCATGTTTTGTTCAGGTACACCAGGGCCACAGTTCCCTTCTGCTTGCACATGTAGGGAATATCAGATGTGCTGCAGCAGTGCTTGCTCTCTTTCCTTTCTCACAGCGTATCAAGGGGCTTATTTAGTTTCTTTCATAGGAGACCAGGAGGACACCAGCCAGGAAAAGATGTAAGATATTAAGGATGCTGGCTATCCATGATCAGAAGGGAATACACAAAAGATCCTCTATTTCTCAGGGGAAATCACTGCCCTAATGCAGCTGAAGTATTTAACACTACAACTGAAGATTACAGAGCCTCGACTTACGTACATAAAACTCACACATGCATTGCTGAAATTCAGTTCAGCTCACCAAAGAGTATCACAGATTTGTCTGAGGCTCACTATTGCCTTTCCTCCTCAAAAACACTGTCATTTTGTGAATTCTCTTTCCCATCAAGATCAATTCAATGCACTTTTTTTCAGGACTACAGCACCTACAACTTTACAGCGTCCTCTCTTCTTGACCTTATCCCTTTGTCCTACAGAAAATGGCACTGCTTGCTTTCATTTAAGAGTTTGGCAAGTCACTGATGGAGCCTCCATGGGTCTCAGAGATGTTATTACTATGATTTACAGAGGATTTCCACACCCAAACTTGATGCAAGCACTGCTTTCAACCCCCAGGTTTCCACACAAAGCTGCACCTCAGCAATCTGAGGGCTTTGTGAAGCTTTCTCCCCTTCATCTCCCTCCTAAAGCAGGAACTTGGGCAGCTCTCTCTCCTTACACAGCAAATGCAGGGCATTGCTAACACACTGGTGGATCTTCAGCAATGGATCAGCAGGTACTGCTCCCAACTAGAGTGTTTACACAGTCTCCAGCAAATCTCATCGGTAAATTCTAAAAAGATTTTCAGATAAGCAAGCTACTTATTTATCTGGCTACCCCAGCAACACAGGACTAACAGATTCTGGTAAAACTTGGGATGCAAACTCCTGCAAAGCTATGGGCTGCACTATCTGAAACAAGCGGAAAATAACAGAATAATAGAATATTTATTCATCATGTATTTATTTTAAATAAGAAATAAGTATATGAATACATAATCAATTAATGCATTACTTATAATAACTGGAAATAATTAAAACAATAGTGGGAAATCTCTGGTACAGTTGTCAAGACATTGAGCAAGCCTAGAATACAGAGCCATAGTAAACTTAAAAATTGAACAAAATTACCTTGTGTTCTAGAACAGGGAGGGAAGAACCCAGGTATAACCTTGGTACCCAAATGGCATTTGGACTACCTACAGCTCCTCCTTTTAGCCTCAACCTGTTCTCCTTCAGTTCCGGGCAGATAACCCTTCAGCCTACTCCTTCTGTACCCTAAGCTCTGCTGAGAGAGGCAACCACAGAATCACACAGAATCCTAAATGGGAAAGGACCCACAAGGATCATGAAGTCTAACTACAGACCTGCACAGGACATCCTAGGAGTCACACCATGTGCCTGAGAGCACTGTCCAAACACTTCTTGAGCTCTGCCAGGTTGGTGCTGTGACCACTGCCCTGGGCAGCCTGTTCCTGTGCCCAGCCACCCTCTGGGGGAAGAACCTTTTCCTAATATCCAACATAAACTTCCCCTGACACAACTTCAGGCCATTCCCTTGGGTCCTGTCACTGTCATCGCAGGGCAGAGATCAGTGCCTGCCCCTCCTCTTCACGTCACCACAAAGTCGTAGCCAGCAACGAGGTCCCTGAAAGACATTAAGAGCACAACTCTGCCGCTGCTCCTTTCTTAAGCACAGGACACAAGGATCAAGACACAGGATGGAGTCTTTGGTTGTGGCTGAGAAAAAAAACAGCTCCATGATTAAAGAGTTCAGAAGAGTGAAGGAGATGGATTGCAGATCTGTGAACCTCAGCAAACAACACTTTTCCTCTATTGTTCATGAAAATTCAACATTGCAAAGCAGTGTTACACTGGACACCGCACAGGCTGCCTGTGTTCTTATTTATACAAACCTAATTTAGTGTTACACTCCCTCCTCTTTCAGCCACTGCCTGTTTCTTGCAAGCAGCAATCCCAGTAGGGACTCAAAAGAAAAAAGGCCTCTGAAAGCTCAGCTTTCTGAGTACTGTTGTGCAGCTACTTGCATCTGTAACTTGCTCTCAAGAAATAAATGCTAATGTGCTTGGGAAATGTGACTTAATTTTGTGATGTGAATGAGTTTTCCTGCGTAAATCTCTATATACAATTTTATGTTATTCTTTCTAAAAAACAGAAATTATTACTGCATTCTAGTTGCAGTTCCAGAGTGAATACTGAGATTTATACTCTGAGTTTTACCACAGTATGACACAAGGGAACTGTTTAACAGAACTCCTCTCTGGCATTTACTAACAGAAGTGTTTTCTTCACATTACATTCAGCATTTAAGATGGACGCATTTACTAAATATAAATTAAACTAACTGAAACACTGAATAGTCAACAGACATTTCCACATATTTCACAAACCCATCTAAGAAATCTTTGGTCATTGGTGCAGAAGGCTTGGACATGTTACTCATCACAACTTTATCTCATAAGAAGAAAATCAAGAAAGGTGATTTATCCCCAAACTTCTCTGGCACCCAAACACAGGCAAGTTGATAGCAAGTCATTGCTTGTGACATGCATCTTCCTTTTTTGTGCTCCAAAGAAAGAAGAGGGAAAGTCAGAAAAAAATTAAAAACCAAAATAAATTATTCCTTAAAGGAGAGAACTATTCTACAAGAAATTATAGATATCTATTCATTTCAGAAATACTAAAGAAGGACAACTTTACAAAGCAACAGCATCGGAGATTTTGCCTTCCTAAAACAACTAACACAGAAAGTATTTCACCTGTTTTATATCTGCATGCATATATAGGTCCTGCTATGTGGCATGGGGATGCAGCTCAGATAAAATGGTTTCTCAAATCACATACCACCTAATATTGCATAAGCCATGGAAATTACAGGTTCAACACATCTATCTACCCAGATATCTTTCAGAAGATATGCAGTAGCCCTTGTCTCCTTCAGTTTGAGGCCACTGTGCAGGATTATTTGCCTTGCTATTCTCTATAAGACAGTAGCAATGTCTCAATGCAAATGTTTCTATGTAATATAGTGAGTAATTAGCAACAGCATCATGGCACCATATCTTCTTGTTGTACTTACTTTAGTACATGAGGAAATAAAATATGTGTGACTTTCCAGAAGTCAGGTAGGCAGTCCATGGCAGCAGTGAGAACTGAATACAGATCTCCAGGTTGTGTATTACCCATAATATCAAACTATCCTTTAAAAAAAGTACAAAATCTTTCAGAACATGATGTTTTTCTTCCCTTCTGATGATTAAATAGATGCTGCATTCTCTTTTTCTTGCTTTCATAGGTCACCAGGCTACACAAACAGCTTATTCTGTATGTGTAAAAAAGGCAGCTTAAAAACACCTATTCACTTTGTCTGGACTGAGACTGTACATCTCTTTTAAGTACAAAGGCAGACAACTCCTGTGGCTCCCTGATACTCATATCTTTATCATCTACATAATCGTTTTGATTAATATCTGAAAATGCTTTTCTGTAGTCCTGGTAAGGTTAGTTGCATATGATTACCAGCCCACTCATGTTTTTGTGCAGGAAAAGCTATAGGAGCAAATACATTTGTGATATTCACGTCTTCTCTGAAGAAAAGAAGAAAGCACCTGTCCCAAGAGGTAGCATTCAATCATCTCCTCCATAGAGTAATGTTAAATACTGAGCTGTGGTAAACATCAGAGTCAGACAACAGAATATCAAAACAACAGGAAAAATCATCCTAACTCCTCTCTTTTATGCAACAAGATACCTACTGCAATTCAAGGAGATAAAAATGTGTGAATTATTGGGATTAAGCCAGTGAAATATAACTTAAAATAACCAGAGGCCAAAACCAAACAGATAGCAGGGATCATTAGTAGAGATTGGAGAACCTCAAACCTCCATCATCATTTAAATTCATGGTGAGCCCCATCCTGCAGTGCACTTACTGAGAGTCACCTCACCTTAAAGAGGAAGTATCAGGCAGACAGTGAGGATGAACACTGAAAGGTGAACATTCTGTATATTGAAAGTCTATGAAAACATGTTCTCTCCAGGAGACAGAATAGATTTCCATACAATCATAAATAACAGATACATGGTGATACAGTGGTTTCCCATTTAATAAAATAGGAAAAATAGACACCCCAAGATAACTATTAAGCAGCAGATTTAAAAGAAACTGAATAAAGCCGTACTTTTCTATATGGCACATCACTCCCATATGGAACTGACTGTTCCAGCACACTCTACAGGGCAATAGTAAGATTAGCTGCAAAAAGGAATCTACAGCAAAAGGAGGTCCAGACACATGCTGGACCAGACATAAAACAACTTATGCCTCTCACTTGAGAAACTAGGAGACTCTATGAAGGGGGAATATTATAGGGAATATTATACCCAGCTTGTTCTGGGTTTTTCCCCTAACTATCCATCCAGAGGTGGGGGGTGATGCAGCACAGACAGGCTGTGCAGCTGAGATGAATGATTTCAGCAAGGCACTACAGCTCTTGTGCTGTTCTCAGATCTCCTGGCTTCTCTCCTCTTCTACTTCCAGCCACGGGCACACTGCAGAAGCTGCTGTCAGCACAGGCTCATATCCTCCTTAAAATGGATAAAGATCAACTGCCATTGACCAGTGAGTCTCATCAAGAAGCCTGCATATCCCAGCAGATCCCAGCTGAATCACTGCTAATTGCATCTCAGGTACTGCCTGGAGTGCAAAATAAGGTGCTCACCTCGGGCCTCTTTCATCATCTCTCCTTATCAGTCAGTATGTGTGAGGTCAGTGGTGAAAAGAAAAAGTCAGATGGTTATGTGGACACTGATGTCAAACTGCCAGGACACAGTTTAAGGAGCAGGAACAAACAGCAGCCTCTTTTCTCTAGATTTTCTCCATGAGCAAATAATTTCTCCATTCTCCTTGAAGATGATGTAATTCAAATTTTCGGTCTTCTAAGAGTGGAGAGTTGACAGGACATATCCTACACATGTTGGGCCCAGTTGCTTCATTAAGCAAGTAGATAAATCACATGAGTTGGGCACAGGAATTTCTACTCCGTTTGTGTGATTTTTGTTTATGTATGCAAAGCACTAGCATGGGTATCTCTGGCAAATGAAGGAGAATACAAATTAAAGGATGTATTAATCACACACTTTATCTGCAATCTAAACTAGCAGGTATTTTCATTCTATATATGAACATATTCTTGAAGCTGCAAGATGGTAATTTAAAAGACAAGCAATTCAAAGCTTCCACAGATGACACTGCAGGTAATGAGATTTTTTTTCCCCTGACATCTTGTGTTTCATCTTACCTCACAACTAAATTATTTAGTGTATTTTTAAATATATATATAAGGATTCTAAACACTAAGCTGTGTATGACCTACTTATTTTGAGTTTTCAATTAAAAAATAGATATTCCAGGAAAAAATATTTCCTATGCAATCATCAACTGAAGGAAGTCAATTTAATCCACGAAACAAAGACCTGTGAAGGTGAGACACATGCACCAGTAAGCACGAGAAATCTTTTGAACTGCAGTTTTAATTCAGAGAAGTGAGTTTTCAATTAAAAAACATTTCCCATGTGACTCCCCCAGTCACTAAAGCTCATGACAGCTTCAGCCCCTATCAGTGTGGCAGCTCTGACAGGTCACCCCGCAAAGGATGTTCAATGTGCAGCTCATACATAATTGGCTTGATTGTAGGGATTTGCATATACATAAAACACAGGCTGATGTGAAGACTTCACCAGCATGAAATGGAGGTGGTTGCATTCTCCATGCATGACCAAAGGTGTGAGGACAATCAAATTCTTTGATGTAATGAGAGTTTTTAACACTTTAATCACCTCTGCTGAGTGCATATATAGACTGATAGGACAATAATGGAAGTTGAATTATCTACAGGTTTTACCACTAGATGTTTACCCTTGTCCATGCCCTTGTTTCCTCCCACTAAAATAAAAATCAAAACCAGCTGAGCCAATCATAAAGGATTTTAAGTCTGTTGTAAAAGAGATCACGTGGTTAACTTTCAAGAGGCTTCTAAAAGACCCTTTGGAGTCTACAGAGGAAGTCTCCATCCATGGCAGTGCCTCTGAAAGCTCACCTGGGGAGAATGACCACTCTGGAGGGAAAATAACCCAAGGGACTTGTCAGAAGATTGGAACATAAAAAAGAAGGAAAAAAGGTAGTTAAGTACAATTAACTCTCTCCTCCCTGCTGAGCTGCAAGAGGGCTCAGGATGAGTCCCACACTGCCCTTGAAATGTTCACCCACAGGGTGCCTGGTAGAGGTGGTCCCATGTATGATGAAGGCAAAGCACGCTGTTTAAACCAAGGAATTTAGAACACTGGTAAGAATTCATATTGCGGTTTGAGCAGGCAACACTGAGGAAGGTACCATTATCTCAAGCAGGCATTTGGAGCCCTGCAAGGAGTGCAGAAGAATGCAGCTATGACATGGAGAAGAATTCTCCCCTTGTTGCTTTACACAGTTCACTGGCATGGCTTTTTCACCTCCTGGAGATCCACAAGCCTTCACATCCCCAAGCAAATTGACTCTATTCCTGCATATGGAGCACGAGTCCAAGTATCTCTGCACCTGGCTGCCTGTGCCAATGCCCACACTGTGAGCTGCTGAGGGCAGAACTATTAAAAAAGAGTATTTATAATATTTTTAGAATATATAGGTTTATTCAATTTTGTTTGCCAATCTCTTTTACATTTTACTTGAAACCATAAAATACAAGTCACAGAGGGGAAGGACAACTAAAGTAAAATGAAAACTACAACTATGGCCAAGTTCAAGAGAATTTGATTTTGTAAAACAAAGACAGAAACCTAAAAGCATAGTGCTGGGTTTTCCTGGTAAGAAAATGAGTGATTTTCCAGGCTGCACTGGATTTATGATTTTAACAAAAATATGCCAGAAAGCAGGAAAAAGGTTACAGCCAGGAACATTTAAGTTTTTATGCAGGCAAAAGAAAGCTATAAACTTTATAGAAGATTAGTCTAGAATGTTTAAAATGGAGAGCATGCATTTATCAGACATTGAAGCATTATTTCCAGCCTGCACTTCAGAAACAAAATGGTAAACCATTTCCAAAATGTCTCACAACTAACATCTACCAAGAAACAAAAGGTGAAATCACATAAAGGTTTCACACCCTTTCTCTGCATCTCTGAATCAAAAAGAATGGGAAGTTATTGTACAAAGACATTCGTGTAAGTAATAAAAGTAAATGTTTTAAATAAACTTTCTTGAGTCAATGGTTTCAGAAACGTGAAGTTACATGACACTTCAGAAATTGTTTGACCTACCCCATTCCTGTGCAAGACTAAAATAGAAGTTTATGGATTCAGAGTTGTCTCAGAAACATGATTTTGTCCATGCAATTTCTGCCTTTTCATTGCAATGCAATAAAAACGACCCTTTATCTATTAGATAGAAAAGTATCCAATAATAATATTCAAATTGAAATATAAGATTGTAACCTAATAAAAAAAAAATCTAACAGAAAAAAGGTGCAAAAAGTGTTTCAGAGAGTCATTAACCCTTCTTACAAGTCACTGCAATAAAGTGTTAAAATGGGAACACATGATGCAATTGTAACACTTCATTATGTATATTTATTTTTAACGCTTTATGGTGAAGAACTGCACCCCTGCCAGCACCTTTTGCAGAAAGAGCGGACCATGGAGTCAAAATGAAGCCCAGGAATTTTGCAGGGGGAAAAGATTCAACCAGCACGCACTGGAATTAAAAAACAAGCCTGCATGTTGTGCATGTGTTTACACACCTAAAGCACTAAGATTGCTTCACTGGATGTTCAAAACTACAATTTCACTTTCTCCCCTGAAGCGCTGAGCTGGGAGCAGCTCTGGGTCCCCTTCCCCACAGTGACAACCAAGGTCCTGCCCCACACAAATGCCTCCCAGTGAGCCAGGCAAACACTGCCACGTGCCTTTGCTGTCTGCTGGAGCGTGCCCACGTGGCTGTTCTGCTGGGAATTTAAATTAAGTATGAAGTTTAGTGCACTGCCTGTGCCTGCAGTGGAACAGCAGATTCCAGGGTCAGATTAGGGCACAGGCTGCGGCATGGGGCTGTCAGTGCCAGCTGACAGGCTCTGGCACAGTGGCAGGGATGGCTGGCATGACAGGGCTCACTTGCATCAGGCACCTGGGACAAGGCACCAGGTTCTGCTCCCTCAGCACTACGCAGGGTATCTGTTTTGTGCCAGGGTATTGAACATATACACAAAATTTGTTCCTCTTCCTTCAGCGCAGCCCTCATGCTCCCACCCTGTGAACTGGGGAAAGAAGACCAGCATACACAGACACAGATATACACAAAATAATCCCACCATCAGGCCAGGGAGAACCAAAGGAGCCCAAGCACCACGTAGCAGGAGATGGGCAGACAGCTACAGCAGGACAGTCCCTGCTCCTGCTTCTGCTCCTGAGATGGTGTTTGCCACACAGGTAGTGCCAGAAAGAATTGAGTATAAATTTGCACTGTTATCGTGGAAATTTCCAACAGCAGCTTTTACCACAGGGTAACAATAGGGTCCTATGAGAAATTAAAGCTCATTTGAGCTGGGTGATTTGCCAGCTCGGAACACAATGGCCCCTCTTCAGCAAAGGCGAGGTATAAGTTGATGTTTTTGCAAGCAGGAAGGATGGTCTTTTCTCCACAGCCCATATGTAACTGAAGGCATGACTGCCAGGGGATGCAAACAGCCTAGCAGCAGCACAAAGCTCCTCCATCACACACAAGGAGCAACCTCAAGCCACAGGCTGGACAAACAACAGCTTCTGCTTGGAAACAAAGCCACCTTCATTGCCCCAAAACTGAGGCTCCCTGTGACCCAGTGCAGGTTTCTCCCTGCCTGTCACATGAGGCAGAGCCCCAGAGTGCCCATTGTTAGCACGACCTTTCCCAAACAGAAGCCCAGTCAACTCGCTGGGTGTCCAGGTCGGCTGCCTTTGCTGAGGGCATGGGGAGAACAAGGGATACACCAGCTCCCAGTCACACCGTGGGTGTCTGATGTCACTGGTGGGATCTGGCCAGTGCTGGTCCCTCTCAGCCGCAGCTTTTGGGAGTTGCACCATGGAATGAAAGTGCAGACACAAGCATGGAGCAGTTGCAGAGTGAAGTGAATGAGGCTTGCAGCTGCTTCACTGCACTGTTGTTTCGAGCCCAGGTGAGGAAAAGAGTAGGAAAAACTTTGCAGCATCTTCTCCTCTAAAATCGTCCGCAGAAAAAGATTCCCCATTGTCAGAAATGCCACACTCATTGGAAAATGAGATGATGAAGAACACTGTGGGCATTGAAACCCAATGACCCAAAGCTCAGGTCATACTGGAGGAGTCCCAACTTCTCCAGTAGCTAAGAGAGGACCTAGGGAATCAGCAGACAATTTCTTTAATGACTTTTCTGCCCTTTAGCTTGTCCCTGTTTTTTTCACTATCAAGAACGCTCCAAGACTGCCGTTTGTACACCAAATAAATTATATTTGCGTATCTTGTATTTGTTTCTATTTCTCCTGGAAGAGTTGGCTTTGCTTTCCCCATTTGAGAGGTAACAGAGGCAGGCAAAGGTCTGTGACCCAGTGGGCAAGTCCATCAAAGAAGGGGCAGCACAGCAAGAACAGGTGATTGCTTTAATTCAGCTCACACGTACACCAGACGTTAATTCAGCAGAATTAAAACTCATGGGAATTCTTATCAGCAGCAACCAAAACCTCCCTTACATCATTTGGATTGACACTAATGGACTCAAAACTGAGCTGAGGCTAACCAAGGGCTTTCAGTTCTTTTCTGACAAGCTCAAACCTGATTTATTCAAACTGTGCTATGTCTTGAGTCTGTACTGAAATAATACAGAAACTTCAGATTTGGGAGGACTTAAATTTGTGTTTATTCAGTTCCAGGAGAAAACAAAGTAGATGAGCATATATGCAGTGGAAAAGCTTAATTTCCAGGCAAAGGCTGCTCACCTCTTCAGCTCAGAAGTCCTTGTGAACTACCTGATATGTGACACAGCCTGCACCACAGTCTACCTAAAACAGTATCTCCAATTCAATTCCAGGTGAAAGGTCCTTTCATCAATACAGCTCTTCCCTACCAAGTAAACCAACACAAAACAAGTTAACTTGCAGGTTAGGAATTTGGAAAGAATACAAACCCAGGCAGGCATTTGTCAAGTTGTGTGGCAGTGCCAGCAGTGCCACTGAGCAGCGACCTTGACATGCATTACGTGCTTGCATCTGCAGTTTAACATGCATGACTTCCACAGAGGTCAATCATTCAAAGGCAAAACGTACAGGGCCTCTGTTCTTCAGTTGTTGTTTTGCTTTACAGCATTTACACACAGTACACACCCCACCCCAGAAAAATATCCATTCTCCATTAGCAAGAAAATGATGCATGGAAGAGAATCACATTCTTTGGTCTTGCCTTTCACCTGGGTTATCTAGTGTTGTGATTTTAAAACTTTACTTGTGTAAGCCTGATTTAACTAATTATTATTAAAGGAGCCACAGCTCAAGATTTCTGCCTTGGATTTTAAATGGAATTGCTGTGATTTGCTGTGAATTTTTTATTACTATGAATTCTTTATGGCAGTTAATTGTCATGGTGATACTTAATCTTTTTGTGTGTGGTACTTCAATTATTTCCAATACTTTAACATAATATATATTCAAATAGCCAGTAATAAGCCAAGCACCAGTAAAAGTCTTGCCAAACCAAACAACATTTGGTCTCAAGCCAAAAATCTACTTGGGCTCAATAATTTACTGCAATGTTCATTTAAGTTCAGTATTCTTCCGTCAACTTTCAATTGTGTTATTTGGTTATTTTTAGTTTATTCCTTCAGGTGAAAAAGAGGTTTCATCAAATTCAACAGTAGCTGAAAAGACATGGAATTAACGTCTCTTGAATTTCCAAGTGCTGAAAGGTGAAATAATATTTATACTTTGTGTTGCTGTCTGATTTTTCACATTAGCATATCTGTGGTTTTTATCAATTTTTCTATTGCACTCATTTTGCAAACATTCTACGCTTAGTTTGTAAACAGAGGTAATTAGCTGACAACAAACATGATTGAGGTTAAACATGCATGAAATTATTTTCAAGATTGGAACCCAAATTAGTTAAGCTTAATTCAGGTCATTGTTAATAAAATTTTAAAACCCCACTATTTTTATGGATGTCTTTGAAACAAACTCTCTCACTTCTCTTTGATCTTCTTTGTTCTCTTCACCCTACTGCTTTACCGGTGACAGTCAAAAGCCCAAGTCTGCATTTTTTAGATAGCAACACTGTAAAATTTATCTACAGCTTTCTAAACTGAAAAATAAAATTATTAAAATGGTGGCTCAGAACTTATTGCCCTCTCTTACAAGCAGAACTTCTGCTGTTTTACAGCAGTAAAAAGCTTTTCCTTGGAGTAACAACATAAAAGCATCACAAATTTTTATTTCATCAAGTTGGCAGCTGCATATATGTCTTTAGACTGGTTAGGAGAGAAGATTGTTGGGAAAGTGGTAACAATATGTTTCTTCACTGTATATGACAATACTTCATTACAGCAGCACAATGCTCTTGGTATTTGCACATATATCACACTTCTCTCAAATTTCTATCCCTCTTTTCAGACCATTTTTTATTATATTTACATTGGGTGTTGCACAGCATTGCTCGATTTATGTCTGCCTGGGTGTGTAAGTAAGCAAACAAGTGTACTTCTTAAAAGTTATATTTACAGTAACATGATTGAATTTATTCTTTCTGCTACCAACCACACCTTGTGAGAGTCAACATTTCTCTTCCTACTGATCACAAAGATAGGTGTGCTCCAAATTGTGTCCACTCAAAAATGAATTTATTAGAAGAAATTACAATGTAGGTATTATATTAAGTCTTTCTTTTTATAAGAAAGGAAAAAACATAGGCATACCAGGGCTGATAGAGCCATGCAGGCAATCATGTGCAGTACTCTGTAGCTAGAAGTAACTATGCCACAGATAGTTCATAAGAGAAGTCTACAAAATACTTATTCTGATGCCTTAAGTTTTAGCTTTCATGTTTTCAGATTCTGTGCTGCTTAGGTGTAGTTCTGAGCCTCATATTAAGTGCAGGTAAGCTCTCTTCACAGAGTAGGTAGGCAAAACAAATCCTTTTCCTGCTGACGACCAAGGACAACTTTCAGCCCAACACCACAAACAATGGTGGACATGAAGGGAGAAAACAAGAAGAATGAGACCTCACAACCTGAAGCTGTAATTGGACAATTAAACCCCAATATGCAAACGGACCAAAACTCATAAAAATGTAACATCTCGTGGCTGGTCAGCCATTTCTTGACCATACTTAGTCCACCTTGGTCAGGCTCTTGTCCTGCCCAAGGTGGATCCTGGAGGCTCTTCAATAAAGACTACTTAATTCTCTAGCTCTGTCCAGTCTCTGTTTCAGGTCAGCCTTCCCAAGGCTCAATTCCACTCCCTTGTTCATCACTTTCCGGCAAGCTTTTTAACCTTTCTGGTCTGTTTAGAACTGTTCTCTTCAAATGTAATTCAAAAAAATCCTACAGAAACATCAGGAATGAGGAACACTAAGTCAAAGGAGATCTTGCCCTCATTATCTCTGTAACACTACCGTGTGTTACATCTCTTACACCTCACATAGTTCAAACACAAAGAAACCATTCTTAATACATATTTTAGAGGAAATGTCCTCTTAGGAAGGAAGTCAGATGACCAGGTGGGTGAAGGGACTCTTGACACTTCTTTTCCTGTGCTACTCCAGCACCTGCACCCCTTTTGCCCTGCATCAGCTTTGGTAGAGCACAGAGATCTTCCCTCACAGAAGAGACAGGGCTTACACAACAGTAGGAAAATCCATAAAAACACAGCTATTAAAAAGTACATTTTATTACTAAAGGCATTAGAGTGAATATAAAAGAAAAGGAGTATATGTGTAATTAAAGGCTGCCCCTCATTCATGAGGTTTGAAAGCAAGAAAAAGCACCTTCCTCAAGGCTAGGAAACATGTTTTATGGAAGGTAATTGGAGAGAAGCACCACGTGTTCCTTGCTGAAAGCCAGTAGTGTTAACTGGGGGTAGATCCACAGGCTGTGACAACTCTCAAGAGCCAAACCAAACACTTGCAGGCTGAGGATTTCTGGTGTAGCCTGTGCACAGGTTGTGCTTACAGAGTCTTCTGGCCTATTTCCCCCCGAGTCAATCCCACTTCAAGCTCTTTGCGTATTTGAAAAACTACAGGCTTATTATACATCACACATTGCTTTCACCACCCAATTTCCAACCAAACTTGAAAATAAAAATAAATTTTCACGTAGCACCACATATGACTGATACACTGGTATTTAAAATTGGAGCCTCTCATGTTTTTAAGCAGTTTTAAAAGCAGTAAACTTGCACAGGAAACTCTTTAAATATAGTATAGGTGTCACTGAAGAACCCTTTATGTTTATCCTTGTGCTTCAAATTCACACCAAGCAGTGCTCCATGGCAGCCACTTTTGTTTTGGTCCAATTTGGCAACACTCTAGTGTTACTCAGTCTAGTGTAAATTCTCGAGCTGGTCAAGGAGTGTTCTGTCAGCTGGAGAAAGCAAAAACAAACCCCTTTATTTTCAGTTAAAACCAGAAAGCCTAAAAAATGTTTATTTGCGAGGGGAAGGAAAAAAAATTAAATCCCCACTTTTTTAAAATTTTATACAGCTTGACATTTCAGCAGGGCCATGTTCTGCCCCACACGAGGGTGTGAGGCTGTCACATTTCCCCATGTGGAGACAAGCCCAGCTGGTTCCCAGTCATCACAATGCTGCTCCATGGAAGGATGAAGTATGCCATGACTGCCCCTGGCAACTCCAAAGGAGAGACCTTCACATTTAAAAGACATCAGGCTGCATTCCCTAAGACTTGATAGGCAGGGAAGCCTGCAGAGGAGTTCAGCTGGAGGTTTGCTGTTCCTCCCTTAAACTGGTGTGAATATACCCCAAAAGGGGCCTCACCCTCCAAAGGGAAACATCTACCTGGCCACTGGAGTTTTCTTCCTGGGTGACGGTGGGAGGCTCTGGAGCAGGATCTAGTGAAGGCAGACACACAGGAGGCATCACCCCTGCTGCTCAGGTACAGCACTCCAACCCCTCCACCACCGGCCTCCATTTAAAGCTTAACACTCACTTTGAAACAGGTTTTTCTCGCCTAGCACACATAATTTTGAAAAACGCACAACCATTTGCAAAGGTTTTTTTTTTCATATTTGTCTTTTCGTTGTTGCAATTTAACAGGAGGGTGGGCAGCAAGGGTTGCCTGCAGGTGGGAGGGAAGGAGGAGCAGCAAACACTTTGCCTTTTGCAAGCACTCCCTGATTTTGTCTACCCCACACTGGGACGCCAAGGCCAGTGATATATATGCAGCTGGACAGGTTTCTCCAGGGGCTCAGAGCTGCACGCAGCGTTCAGCAGCCTGTGAGAGGAAATCAATGAGAGCTCTCCCCAGCCCTGCTGCATTTCCCTCCATGGCCTCTGTACTTATGCAAAGAGTGCAGTCCTTTGTGCCATCACCCCCCGTGAAAGCCATTACAGCAGCTGAACAGTGGAAGGTGACATCGATAACTAAAGCTACAGAAATAGCTTCCACAGCTCAGTGAAAGAAATACAGGCAAGCCAAATACTACAGCTAAGCCCCATTTCATCGCTGTTGATGCAGAATGGTGCCTGGGCTCTTCTAGCATTAAACACTGGATGCATTGATACGTTTTCATGTTGCTAAATTATCAGATATGCCTGCCTGAAACACATAAAACCCTTTCTAGTGGCAGAAACCCAGCGGTCATCAGACAGGTCTCCCTGTCACACTGCAGCCGTTAGATAGTGGACTCTGAAATGCCAAAACCCATCCCTCTTATTCTTTCCATCGCTATTTCCTGTAGAGTGGCTTTATCTGCTGGGACAGCATGGTATTTTTTCCCGAAGAAGCTACCATTGTTTACTCTGTCTCCTTTTGAAAACAGTTTCTTTCCATTATGCATTTTCTATTGATATTACTCTCTTATTATAGACATCACATGGCCAATAATAGTATTTTTCTTGGCAATTTTTTTGCAAATGTCTATGTAATGTAGGTTTTCCAAATCCATTTAACCCTTTTCTATTTTTCAGTAAGTTCTGGCATTGGTCCCTCTACATATTCCATGTAACATAACTGCTGCAAAATGGCACAATACCAGAAAAAACTTGTTTAAATACATACTCCTGTTAAATTTTTCTCAGCCTGTTTGTAATTAGAAAGCAAGAAGAGTCAGGAGCCACCGTGGCTGGGATGATCTGATGAGACTAGAGCCAGCTGGCTACAGGGCAGTCACAGACACAGGCACAGGACAAGCAGCAGGAACATCCCAGGCTTTTTCTTCATATGGGACATTCAAGTAAGACCCTTCTTTCCAGTAAGTTGCCTTCTCAAAGCACTAAACTAATTGAGAGGAATAGAACAAAGCAACCCCACTGCAAATGGGATGGCCTGGAAAGCAGTAGGTGAAGCCCAGAAAAAATCCTCCCCCTTGGGTCAGTGGCCCTGGAAACCCAGTGGGGGAGCCAGGATGCTCACAAAGGCTGAGATCTGGCAAGGCAGCCTGGGTGTTCAGCCTCATCAATGGATTGATTCTATATTCTCCAAATAGATGATGCACATGCCTGCAGAGGGAAGAAAAGCCATGCCACAGTAGCAGCCAGACCCTGGCCAGTCCTGTATTTTATCTGCTGGATTTCTTTAGTTCAACCTAACCATGTTATTGTAGGCTTGCACATTTAAAGCAGCCATCTGCTAATATGTAATTATAGTTCACCTATTTGTGAAGTCCAATTAAAAAAAAAAAAGTAAAATATAAGCTTCTCTTAGTACTCAAAAAAAAAGAAAAAGTCCAGCAAAAAGAGTAGCCCAGCAATATCTAATGACCCAAGAGGATGAGGATAAAGAAGTTATCAGTTGGGAGATGAAAGCATTAAGCAGTGAAAACAAATTCTAAGCTTACTTCATTCTTGTGGACATACAGACAAAAGCCAGATGTTGGTACAATAAACAGCACAATCTCTGGAATTAGGAGCAGAAACATTCAGTTTTAAATGGAAATGCTAATGTTTCACTTCACCATGCAGGTGTTTAACCTTCCAGGCTTCACTCTACTTTCATTTTGTCTTTGAAAGGACAGACATGCTAAAGCAGAAAGCTTTTCTGCATGGACAACTTCAAAACATACTTGTTCAATGGTCCTGTTATGCAAAACTTTGGAAAACTCCTTTCCTTGCCAGAAAATGCTGGTAGCAGCCAAAGGGATTTAACCTCTCCACTGCCACACATGTGATCAGACCATTCCCAGACACATCAAGGGACTGCTCCCAGCCACCCTGCACCAGTCCTCACACACAACACCTCCCATTACAGTGCAGCAACAAAATCCAATGCATTTTGACTTACCCTGGGGTTATTGCAGAAAAACAAAATTTAAAGCGTGTCTCAAACTCTTTACAGATCTGGTATCAAAGTCATTCACAGCCCATTATGACATGGCGTATTTAAAGACCTGAATCAAGCTATTTTATACACGTCCAAAGACTTCATTCCCACCTCAGAGAGCTTTTATCTTTCCTGGTACCCAGTCAGGCTCCTGCAAGCAGCAGCTGTCCCAAAGCCCCTGCTGGGCACTTCAGAGCCCAGGGAACACTGTGGGTTTCACTGCTGAGTGCTCAGCACAGGGGCAGCAGCCACCCCAGCCCTGCCTGCCGCTGCCACGCTCCTGGCAGAGGAAACCAGCAGGTACTTCAAAAACATAAATAATCATTTTGATTCAGCCCAAATGCTGCTTTGCGACATCACTGCCTTGAGTAATATGTCCAAGTGTGCCACTTTGTTTCTCTCTCTTACATTATTTATCCTGTAAAGAGTTCTGCTGTGGGACATGCAGAAAGATGCAGTCAAATACAAAGCACAATCAAATAACTGCATTTCTCAGGAGGAAGGTATCAGAGATGCAATTCTAATAAGACCTGGTCATTTTTTAAATTCTGGGTTTTTTCAATCAAGATCTGGTACCATATTTAAGTAGAAATTTAAAATAAATAAATTGGGATTTAGATGAAAAGGCTCTTGTTTTCCTTACACACATTTCATTTAATGGCTTCACAATTTGCAATCAGAGACTAAAGTTGGGGTTTATATGGTTAGGGCCCCCAACAATGATGCATTGTCTGGACAGCAGAAGGATTTGAAGGCAATTTTGTTGCCTATCACTTTTTATTTAATGCAGTGCAGCAGCAGGACCAAACAGAAGGTATTTGCCCACTGGTAGTAAATGGTTGAACTTTAATATTGGTTTGTCTGGATGATCCTCTCTTTGCAAGCTCTTGGTGCAATCCACTGTGGGCAATTACACCTTTGGTATCTGGCAGAATGAGAAATATCTGTGTTGGAAATGAAAAGCAGCCAACAGGGAAGAAGAGAAAGATCTAGTGCTTACAAAACTATTAGAGGCATTTAAACAGCCATCTAACAAAAAAATGCGAAAATCTTTGTAGCCAACAGTCATAGCAACTCCTTTCAAGTGTTCCTTTCAGTCCTTTACAATACCAAAAATTAGGTGACATGATACCACAAAAACTAAAATCTCACCAAAATAAATACTTGGGAAAGAAGCAAGTAGTTACATTATATGTGAGTCAACAAAGCAAGTTCTTTTATGGAACTCAGGAAGGTAAAGGTTGCCTGTAAACATGAAAGCAACACAGATCAGCAGTAAGCAATGCCATGATATCTATCATTTTATGGTTATGTGGACCATAAGATTATAAATGCCTGGTGAGATGTCAATGAAAAGGGAAAAGGGGGGGAAAGGCAGAGCTCCATTGATGGAAAGAGCTGCAGGAGGTGCTCAGGCCGTTCAGAAATGAAGATGTGGAGTTTTTTAATTTGGTCCTGACATTGGATTCATGACACTTAATTTTAGCCATATATATGCTTGACATTTGTTCTCAGTAATGATTGATGCTTCCTCTAGAACCAGCAATAAGAGACAGGCACTTTCAGCTGGTGATTCACTGGATCCTAAAATAGGTTTATAAAACAGGAATCTCCAGGGATGATTCCATCCACATCTACTGACTAGGACTGAACTTAGCAGCTGAAGTTAAATGAAATAAATTCTGAATTTACCATAGCAGTACAGGAATATCTGCCAACCACCGAATAAGAAATAAAGCTGAGGAAAGGAGTTATAGTGAAAATCTACATTTTTGGGCATGCTTCATCTTCTAATAATTAGGATTTTTGGATTCATGCAACTAGACTCCATGCAGAAAAACCATGTGATTTCATTCTGTAAAATTGTGTATATATATAGTTTTCTTCCTCAAAATGTAAGCAGTTCCTGAAGGGATCATATTATGCACCACTCTTTCTTCCCAAATTCAGTTTTATCTGGCAAGTGTGTATTGTGTTCCTCTACTGGCGGTAGATCCCCACTTCCTTGGGAAACCTTGAAAAAATCCCTCACATGCAATTACTCTTCCTAATGGAACCCAATGCATAAATGTAAAGATGCCTGCTTAAATCCACCAGTGAAACTTCTGACAAATTACAGTGGCAGAATTAACATATCTAAATGAATTATGAAAATACTAAAATGCATTACTAAAAGAATATCCAAATAGTTTAACTTTTTTATCACACCATTTATGTATAAGGTAATAGGAAAGACAAAAAATAACACAATCAGATCACTCATGGTGCAGCATCTATTTTAAATTTCTAGAGCTACAGAATTATCAAGAAAGCCATAAAGCTTGTAGGAATGCATGATTTACTTTTATGCAACTAAAATGAAAATACTGAAGAATGTAACAATCTGTGTAATTCCAGGAAGCTGCTTCTCTACAGATCTCTGTGCAAAAGTCATGCATACGTGCAAAGCACACAAAACTCTTCATTTTTCTTTCTTTATGTAACTTTAGATCAGACAGATTTTTTTTTTTGCATTGTGCCTTTTTTTCTTTAAAAACAACAGCTTTACATAAAACAGTGTATCTTCTGAAATGTAAGAGGCCTGAAGGATTAACAGATTAAGCAAAATAAAAGGAGGTATTAAGACAGAAGAAACAATCAACAACAATATTGTGAAGTGAGAGATTATTCCAGCCAATACTAGCAATGGTAAACACCCACTACCAGTAAAAGAACTCCTGGGACCCACTAACACTGCACTAATGGAAAATTAATGGGCCTTGCACAAACCCCTCATCTGCAAAGATTTCATTCCACAAAGAAGACACATCATGCAAACTCAAAGTTCTCATTGTATAATCTGTGGCAGAGAAAATCTTCATGGATTTTTATTTTTAAATATACGTAAAATGCTTTAGAGAATACACTGTAGGCAGATTTCTTCAAAATGCCATCAACCAAGGCTGAAAATTCACCATCTTCAAAAAGAAAGCCAGGTATACATAAGAAAAGAAAAACATTTTCCAATAAAAAGATTACAGGCCGTAAAATAGAACTGGATAAAATATAACTGGAAGCCAGTCACACATTTCTGAGGAAACCCTGAATCCTGCAGTAGGGCAGTGTCCATCCACCTGACCCCCCAGGAGCACCCTCAGCCAGAGCAGCCTGGCATGGGGACCAAGTTAAACGTGCCCAGCAGCATTCTTCGAATGCAATGAGATGTGGCCAGATGGCTTGAAGGCACGTCTAGAATCCAGCAATTCTGCTGGAACCAGAAAATGCCCTCTTCTGAGTGGTACATAGTGATCTCAACTGATCCAGAGAGAAGCAAGGCTGCTAGAGTATAAAAAAAATCCTTTCCCAGCAATTATTATCCTCTAGTACCATGTATTTTTTTCCACACTTTGGAAAGTATTCCCTATTCAGGGAAGCAGTATGGCAGCTGCTATTAAAATTTGACCCCTGTGATATTAAGATAACAGTTTTTGACATAGCCATACTAAATGTCATTCCTCATTCTTCCATGTCACTACCAGTAAATCAATACCAGAAACTAATTCATTGCTGGCAGAAAAGTCCTCCTGTCTTTTGACTGACATAAATTAACGAGCTAAATAACAAGAAATTATCTGAAGTCAACTGCTATTTGCATTAGTCCTACAGAGGTCACAAAGCAGACGGAATGCATACCTGGCAAAGTCCCGTACCAATGGCAAAGTTTAGTTTACATGTAAAATATAAAGCAAATACAAAGCAGGCTATTTTTATTACCAGGAGTTTTACATTCCTCCTCCTCCTTCAACAGGCTGGTTCTGCTCTGGGCTCACCAGGGCTATACTGACACTGCTGCAGTCAACAGTGTGATGTGTGAGAAAAAAAACTCCATAAAATGGATAGCTAAGGGCTAAGACTTGGGGAAAAGAAAAAAAAAAACCAACAACAACATGGAAAACAAACCAACCAACCAACCAGAAAACCCCAATAATGTTGCAAAGGATTGGCAGCATTCAGCTGAATTAGAGCTGCAGCTCCCACTTGCAGCTCAGCTGTCCATAAATAGCAGAGCAGCCATGCCAGGCAGCCACTGGAGGCTTTCTCACAGTCACTATACACTGCCCAAGCTGCAAAAAATCAAACCCTTTTCCCACAGCTTTGCTGACCACCAAGGCCTTTCCAGCCAGTTGTCAAGTACAATCCTTCCCAGTGGGATAATATACACTATAAACCCCCCGCCCTGCCAGAGCCTTAAATGTCCATTTTTATATAAATTAGAGGAGCTGTTTTGCATCAGGTGACTGCCTGATTTGTTTGGAGGAGTGTATGACAGTCTCGAGGCTACGAAAGGAGCCTTCACGCCCACTGCCTGTCCCTAATTAAGGCAAAATAAGTGCTCCTGTCAAGTACGCCCCAGCCACACAAAGAACTCCCGTGTGACGTAGAAGACAGCGTGCATAGATGAAAGGGAAATTTAAAAGGCAGAACAGTCCTGGTTTTCTTACTAGCACCATCAAAAAGGAACGAATAAAGAGTGTCAAAGAGCAGTGGCATTTAGAGGCAGAGATCCTCAAAACAATACTTTTCTGATGAAAGACCTGCAGGCCCAAAAAAAACTTGCTTCCCTGTAAATATTTTGGTTTAGTACATGACATTACATTACCCCACAAAACATCTCTCAACCCTTTTTTTTCCCCTACATAAGTTAAAAACAGGTGATAGAAAATTCAACAAATTTCTTTTTTTAAAAAAAAAAATTAACCTCAAATTGAAGGATTCTGGTGGACTAATGCATTTTTAAAACAGAAATGTTATAACCAGAAATGGAATTCATAATTTAACATTAGCATGGAAGCATTCCAACCGAAAATAAAAGAAGCTACCACCTTGATGTAGCAAGCACTTGCTTCTGCATTATCAAATTACTGTTTTGTCTTTGCATAAATTCTTTTGTATCATGAAGAACAGCTTGTTGTATCTACCTACATCAGATGACCAAACCTGGATGTCCTTGATGATTACACAGCCTTTGTTAAAATATATATAATCATGGTGAGATATTTTTGCAAAACACCTCAGAAGTCAATACAGAGAAGAGACTTGTATACTTTCACAGATAATACATTTTCTGCAGCTGTTCACTGAGACTTTATTTCCATGTGTTTGCTATTGCCCTTGCAAAAGCTCACCCTAAGGAGCATCAACATTTGCTCCCTCCTGCTTAAAGTTTCCCAGCTTCCTTCAAACATTATAGGTTGCATGCCTGGGCTTGGTTTTTGCTTAAAATAAGTCAGTTTCGAGCTGTTCCCTTAAAAGAGAACTGGGAAGTTAAAGGGGTTTTTCTCCACTTGGGGCCCAGACAAATCCATATATATAAATCTAGAGGCTCCTCATAAGGATCGTGTCCGCAGGAAAAGAGGTGAAGGATTTGCACTGCACACATACCTATAGAAATTATGCAGTCCTTCAGCAGATTTATATGAACTGGAGAAAAAGTAGAAAAGAGGGGAAAAAAACAAATGCAATCATGATTCTGTGCCAGGAAAGGCAGAAGCAGGAGAGAGTGGACTCTGAAATGACACTCAGCACCATGCAGTGATGGAATGGAAGCTGAGGGAGAAGAGGCTGCCACTTGGGGTCAACATGAAGAAGGATTAAAAAAATCATTCCATCTTATATGTTCAACTTGGAAAGCATCAGCTCTCATTCCTAATGCTGGTCCCATGGACCTGCACCTCCAAAACCCTCCCCAGACAACTCTCTATCCAGAGCAACTGTTTTTTTCTGTGATGCAAATTAAAAACTGAGCCTGAAGCACTGCCTGCAAGCTCTAAATACAGGAAACACAACTATATTGGTTGTGGCTTTCTCACCAGCAACACCATCCTGCAGATATTCAAAGGGGTAACCATGTGTAAAGCAAACCTTAAAAAAGATATAGTTAATTTTAGCTCAAGAGAGTCAACTTCCAACCCCAAGCAATCACGCAGTGCTCCACAGCCCTTTCCCTCATGGTTTTCACATTTTTTTCCCAGTTCCCTCTGCATGAAAGTAGCCTTAATCCCCCATGCTTCCTGAATGCCCCATTAAATACAAGTTATTCTACAAGCTTTACACATCACATAGCTTAAAATGTCGTTAAACTCAAGGGAGTTTACTGCAGGCTGCTCAGACCTGGGTTTTCAGTGGTGATGTTGAGTAGGTAGTGCTAAGCAGGGCTGTGTATTAATAAATTTGTTCAGCAAGTGCTCAGTTTAAGATCCAAGTAGAAGACACATCATTCATTACTTCAAATGAAATCACTGACAGAACTTAAAAATATCTGCAAGACTTCAACAGAAAGCAAAATATAGACCGTTATTTGCCCTTCACGCTAAATTAATAATCTACACAATTAAATGCTTGCAATTAACAGCCATTTATTATTTTTGCAGCGTATTTCCGTAATTGCTAATGTAGTATAAAAATCATGAAAACTGTCTGGGGGTTCATTTGAGAGATTTATTAAAATTTTACATTGCCTTACAACAAGAACCACCAAAATGGAACAATGTCTACAGGAAAAAAAAATACAGACATTTAATTACTGAGCAAGGTTTTAATCAAACCTTTCTATTTTCCTTCATGGTAACAAAAGAGATGTTTCGGCACTGGGCCAGAAAGTAACTGTAAATTTGCATGTTCTTTGCTTCTGAAGAAAAGAGGTTAAAAATTCATCTTTAGCTCAATGTAGTAATTATTTAAAGTCTCTGACATGAACTGTTGAAAAGTAAAATGTATTTAAAATTTAAATATGAAATAGAAAAAAAGGGATAACAATGAAAAAGGACCACTTCTCCACAGGCTCTTTATGGATTAGTATTTTTCATAACATCAGGTAAGTGCCTAAAATATGGTATGGTTTTCAAACCTCCACAGCTCATTTCTTTGGGTCTTGCAGCCAGCCCAGCCCAGTGCAGCAAAGCTTGGAACAAATTCTGCCCACGTATTTGTGAAACGTATAAACTTCCACATTTCTTCAGTTGTGGTTCATTTTAACTCCTTGGCATGGTTGGAGAAACCTCTCCCGTAACAGGAATGGTCTGAACACTCTTGCCTAATTATCAATACACTGAAATCCAGGGCCATGTAAGTGATCCACTGACATTTAGTCACACACACAGCCACATCTGGCCTGCAATATTGTATTCTTCCATCTGCAGCTTCTGCTTAAAAAAATGTATGAACTAAGCCACTTGCAAAGCTCCATTCTGCAGATATTGTCACTAGTTCAGACTTCCCCCATTCCACAAACACAGACAATGGTCCCAACTGGTATAGAGCAATAGAAATAAATTTCTTGAGAGAGAAACTTGCCTGAAGAATTTGCAATGTTTTCTATGTTTTTTAAAGTATACAGATTTTGTCTAAGTACCATTCTGTTTTCCCATTCTTGCATCACCAAGATAACATCATTAATCTTANTTTTTTTTTTTTTTAGAAAAAAGTGAATCTTTTCCTAAGTAGGGCAAGTAGGTAGAAAATTTTAAGAAAATATAAGGGAAAAATTTGTCTAGCATCATCATAACTTGAGTTTGCACAATTTTTTACAGTCACTGTGTACCCATTGGTCAGAAAGATTTTAAATAATTCAAGTAAAAATTACATTACCACAAATGCAACACGTATTGAGAACACTTGGCCAATGACTTTGAAAACAAAGCTCTAAGTTGTAACCTGAGTTCTGAAAGAAAAGTCAGCCAAAGTCACATTACAGCAATTACCTTTAATATGCTCCCATCTCCCAGAAACCTCCAGCAGTTACACCTTGTGCATTCAAGTGAGTTATCTCCACTCTCACAACTAATTTACAGAAGTGACTGAGGCTCTCTTGGGTGGGAAGAGACTCATTCTCATAGATAATTTTATTCCACTACTGCACATTAGCAGGTTTTGTACATTTAAATGTAGAAAAAAACTGTTCTTTAGGAAAGACAGTGAGTCAATTTCTCAGCTGGACATGTACAGTAAATTAAGTGAGCAGAGCATCGTGGTGAGCAAACTCTGAGGGCAGCACACGTCCCTCCACCCCAGGAGACACCGGCCTTCCTTCAGAGCAGCTTTTCACTTCCAGTCTTAACTCTCCTCCTCATTTCTGAACAAAAACACCATCATTTGGTTGCTCCCCTGACCTACTTACTCAATAGTGCATCTTTTCCTTCTGGAAGCAACTTAACACTACTGATAAGAAGCTAAAAACAAGACAAAGCTCTATACAGGGTGCAGCTGAAGAAAAGATACTCGGAATTGGAAACAAGACAGATTTTCAGAGTTTTCTAATGTATCTGCAAAATCACATTCCAGGAACAGGAAACTGGCTGCATTTTAAAATAACAATACTGGGAAAACAGTAAGAACTGAAGAAGCAGGAGACCAAGTGGAAAGAGTTAAATCTACAGTGCTTTAGAAAAGCATAAATGAACTGCAAGACAGCCACCCTGACAGAGGCCATAATGCTCCAGGACAATATTCCTGCTCCACCACTGGCACCAGCAGAGGAAGATGCTTAAGCTCATGCTTAAGCCCTCAGCTGACCCTGGTAGCTGCAGTTATCAGTCTGACAACCTGCCATTCCAAATCAGCTGACAACAGCCAAGCACAAGCACAATATTCACATGCTTAAAATTAGTCGTGCTCAAGTGCTTCAAGGTATTGGCTCCATCTCCCATCTCGTTGTTCAATTAAACCATCACATTACTCAGGTCATTGGTATTTTTGAGCACCAAGGAAGGTTTAAATGACTGTCATAACTTGCTCCTCTCTTCCTAAAAATATAGCAGGAAGATGCTTTAAAATGACAAAATGTTATGAACTATTTTGATGCATTTACCATTTCTCACTATTTCAGCTAATTGCTGTCAACTGAGTCTGAGTGTATCTGCCAGCCAAAATGATAGCAGATATCAAGGCCCCACAGAAAATGTTCTGCACTGCACGCTGCTATGGATGGTATGTATGTGTGGCACTGTGACACCTCACATGGTTAGATAGGATAAGTCAGTATATTTAAAGGAGTTAGAAGCTAATACATGTGCCAAACATCACGTGGTGGTCCTTTCCTTTGGCTTAGCTGTGAAGAAGCCATCTTGCCTAAGAAACAGCTCAGTTTAAAGTTCTGCTTTTTACCTTGGCACGGCCTAAACTCCTGTAGTTCCTGTTTGTTCCTCTGTAAGTTTATTCCTGCAAGTTCAAAAGACAGATGTCTGTTGGTGGGGGAGATAAGTATAGTCTAAATCAGAGCTCATGATTGCTGCTCTAGCACTGGATCAGGAATGAAATGCCATCAATCACAAAACCCCCATGCTTCCAGCTTAGCCTCCTGTGGGATCCAGTCCTTTCCTTCCTGAGCAGGCAACAAATCAAAATCACAGGGTCTTCACTTCCCTGATTAAAACATATTTCATCAAAACACACTGAAACTAAACACCAGGATTTAAAGGTTATATCAATAGTTCATTGCGATTGGAATGGGGGTGAAATTGGATCAGAGCACACTGGGGAGCTGGTTGTGTAATGGCTGTGTTTTATCAGGTTGTGCATACCTATATTCAGGTCACTTTGTGCTTTCATAATCCCATAAAAGTTTTTTTGTTTGTTGGTTGGGGTTTTTTTCCCCTAACTTGGAGTATATAAATGGAAGTTTATAATAGGATTTAGCAATTTAGGAGAAAATAGCATAGTCAGGTGCGTACTCACATTATAAGAAACTGGTTTTGGCTTTGTTACTACATATTTTCATTTCACAAATTTTACTGAATTTTTTTCAATGAAACAGCCTATTGAAGCAAAAAATTCTACTTAAAATTGTTTATTAAAATTTTATTTTGCTGTCATACTTTCACACACTACACCAGCAAAATATAATCACACCTTCTCCCAGCAGCACTGCTTAAGTTTCTAAAGCAATCCTTTAGAATGTGGAAATTTCTTTGATTGCTTTTTGCCCAGAATAAATATGAAAGCTGCTTAAGAGCTCAGAATTGCAAAACACTTGGTGCACTTCTACCAAAATCTTTTGAAGACGAAGGTGGACTGGCTGGCCCTGAGCTGGCCAAATGTCAGGCAACTCTACCTGAGTGCAGAGCAGCCACATCACTGCTGTGTGTCACAGAACACCTCCAGCTGTCTGCCAGGCAGGGTGTCCAGCCAGAAGAGCCCCAACACACCCCCTAAAGCAGTTCTCCTCTAAAATCTATTACTAATAGTTAGTGCCCTGCAAAGGCATTCCTTAGCTTACACTTCCCTCTCAGAAATGAAAACCAAATTTCTTCTCTTCCACTGCTAAGCAAAGTTTTAGGGAAAGAAACCAAAACAACACAACAATGAAACCATATGGGGAGCAGCAAAACTGACCACAAGCATTTTTTCTTAGTTCAGGATGATCTAAAAGATCAATGGGACATAAATTATTTGTGAGCCAAGCTATTTCTGTAAACTCTACTGAATGTTACATCAAAGGCAAAGCAAAAAGCCCATAACAAACAGTTCAAATTAATTTCCCCAACCTCCTTCAGTCACTGAATTCTCAGGTGTTTCTTCTAATGGAAATAAAAATATTTCTATTTGCGTCATTTCCAAACTGATGTTCATGATTTAAACTCATCATTCCTTACGTATTCAAGGTGACTCCAAAGTGTCATGATATTTTCTGTGTACGCTGCAACACACAGGCACAGTGTGGGATATTAAAACTGCTTTGTCTGCTTTCCTTTATTACATCTTTACTTCATTTTGCTTTAAAAGTACTTTTTATATTACAGGATGCTGGTCACTGATATAACCACAGCTACATAATTTTGCAACACAAAGTCCAAGGAGCAGCTTTCGAAATGCAAAATGAAGGGTCAGCCACTAGGCTGAAGTTTACAATACAACACTAATGTTATGGAAAACAATGAAAATGGATGGGAAAAAACGCTTTTCTGTTTACAACAGATTTGACATGACAGAAATAAACATTCCTGACTCTGCCTCATGCAAGTCCTTTGCCTGCCCAGAATCTCAGTGTTAGAGGCATTTCCAGAGATTAATGGAAAATGCAGTTCATACAAACTGTGTGACTCTCCCTCCACAGGGACCATGACACCCATCATTTAAAGAAGGATGTGCCCAGCATCTCTGCTCTGGCAGGGGAAATTACACATCAAGTATTACAGTGTTCCCACTACAAGCCTTATTTTTCCTAAAACAACTTTTAAAATAACTGGACACTAATAATTTGTACAAAAAGCAAGCCAGTTGCCCTGGAGAAAGTACCACAGACACACAATTTTATATAGTAAAATACATCCTCTTTTTGTATAAGTGCTCAACACACTAGTGCTAAAAATAAGAATTTTGCTGTTTGTCTACTTCATACACAGTAACATTGCCTTAAAATAACAGCTTTCTCTTATTTTTAATGATCATTAAGAACTCAGATAAAGTTATGTTCAAGTTCTTCACTTGTAGTTGAAAAGAAGAGCACATTTGTTTTTAACTAGATAATTAGCCTTTGTCAAAACTTGTTAAACTAATTCTGAATCCTTTCCTACTTATGAATGCCTCAAGGCCTTCTGTAATTAGGGTGCTGCTAGAGTGCCAAGGGGCAAAAGGAAAATTGCTGGTTTGGAGTACCTTGGGCAGCCAAGGTCACTTTTGGTGGCAGTGTACAGAAAATACATCATCTTGCTATCTATGCTCCAAGGAAATAATACTTTCCTAAATGTCTGAAAATGTGCAAACCTTGACCAGCCTAGAAAAGATACAGTTAATTAGTCCTGTTGTGCTATAAGTTGGTATTGCCAACTGCAGGTGGACCTGGATGAACACGCTGTGTCCCAAAGTCCTGTGGTACCTGTTCCTGTTTCTCCAATAAACAATGTATTACAATTCTGGCTGTTGCCATCTGGCAAAACTGTTTGAGTCCAAATTTCACAAATCCCCGTTGTTCTTAATTATTTGAGGCATATTCTGTAAGCATACAAATTATTATGCCAAATAATTTAATTTACTATATCTAAATTAGATTCCTTTCGCAGAAAAATCATGGAAGTCACTGAACAATTTAGCTCCTCAACACATATCAGTAAGCATGTCATAAGTTATGATTACCTGGTTATAGTTATTTTCCTTTTAACTAGTTTTAAAGTTTCACAGAACAGAAAAGTTGGAGCTAAGCTTTATCCCTTACCACTGAAGAGCTACCTCCAGCACACTCACCAGCCTAAAAGGCAGCCCTTATATTTAAATTTATAGTTGTATGTTTCTATTTGCACTATATTTAGTACTAAATTAACACCAGCATTGCCCAATGAACACCATTTGTACATGTGGACATTCTTGCTTTGGGGAAATCTGACTTCTTGTGATGTCTGCACACATTTAAGTGTGCATGATCACCTAAGTATCATTTTCAATTTCAATAAAAGCATGTATATGAGGATTAAACTGCTATGAACACTGCAGTGCAGATCTAAATAACTCAGTTTGCCAAACTAGTGTTACTATGGAAACAAAACTAATGTACTGTGACCACAGCTCTGACTGCATTACTTAAGACCATCTGGTTAAAACAAATATTTTTGTGGCACAGTATTTGTTCTTAATTGTGTACTGATCCTTTTCCTTTCTTTTTTTTAACATGCACAAATGCATTACTTTTTTTTTTGTATTACTATACCCTGTTCAGGTTTTCACAACACCACACGTGATTTTAGTTATATTTAGCACGCTTATGAATAAATCCACATCTCTAAGTTAAGCAAGACTGGATGCAGGTTAACAGTCTGAAGTTCCCTGCTCTCTTGCACCACGTTTTAGAAGAGGTATTTTTTCATATTCCTGCATCACAGCACCACTGAAGAAACACTTTACACCATCTGTTCTCCCCGGGAATGCCATGGTGCCGAAAAGGAAAGCTGAGCAATGAGCTCCCATCCACCCCATCCCACTCCCTGACTGCACTGAGGCTGCAAAGCACCTCCCAAGCCCATTGGCAGCTCCTCCAGCAGCTCCTTGCTAGAAAGAGGCAGAGCACTTCCAAAGTGGTTTATTTTACTTTGAAGCATTTTTCAGAGTCATAACTCATTGTCTGTCTCCTGCCTGGAGAAATTTAATAGTCTGAATTGAGATGCGTCACTGCTGTTCAGATAAGAAATCAAACGCTTTCACAGCAAAATTCAGATTGACCATCAGCAATACCAACACAGAAAGGTGAGCACCACTTTTCCTATCTGTTTCTAAAACTGGAAAGATTATTTTTTTCCCAGAGAAAAAATTAAATTGACGAACTAGGAAACAAGTAGATCAATTTTTCATTTCAGTGTTTCTACAGAACTGCAATATTTAGTTCCTACTTAGGAGGGGATATAGATGGATGGATGGATGGATGGATGGATGGATGGATGGATGGATGGATAGATAAATAGATAGATAGATAGATAGATAGATAGATAGATAGATAGATAGATAGATAGATAGATAAATAGATAGATAGATAGATAGATAGATAGATAGATAGATAGATAGATAGATAGATTAATGGTGGGGGTTTTCAGGGGTTTTTTTGATGGTGGGTTGACCCTGGCTTGATGCCAGGTGCTCACCAAAGCCTCTCTTACCACTCCCCTCCTCAGATAATACAAAAAAAAACCTCTCATGGGTCAAGATAAGTACAGGGAGAGATCACTCAGCAGTTACTACAACAGGCAAAACAGACTTGCCTTGGATAAATTAGTTCAATTTATAACCAACCAGGTGAGAGCAGGGTAGTGAGAGATCAAACCAAACTTTAAAACACCTTCCCTACATCCCTCCCTTCTTCAAGGAGAAATTCTTCCCTAATTTCACTCCTGAATTCTTCCATCCTGCCCTGCAATGGTGCAGGGGAACAGGGAAAGGGGGTGGTGCCCAGTGTGTCCACAAAACAAATAAGACAATGCTTGTCTATGTTTTCAAGCTCCACAGAGAGCCACATACTGTCCATGTATTTTCCATGTATTGTCGATGTATTGCAAGGACAAACTTCCAGGCTGCATTCTTGAATTGCACTATAAATTTGAGGGCATATGACTTGAAAAAATCCAAATCTAGTTGGTTTTCCAATGATGACAGGAAGTAAATGTTGTCCACTATGACAACGAGGCTTTTATGGCTGTCCCAGCCCTGGGCCATACAGGTAGATTCAGTCTCTTGGCCTCAGCTCAAGCGTTCCTTAAAGACATGACTTGGAGAGGCAGATTTATGGTGGCATGGATTATCCATGCTGCTGGAGGTGTGAAAAGTGGAGGGGTTAACACTGGGGAAGTGACCTGAGATCTTCTTTAGGCAGCTGTGTTGCATAAAGCCTGTGAGACCTGCAGTGGGAAGGGCAGGGAGGGGGCTCTGCCTGGGAAAGGCAGCAAAGACACCACTTCCCTTTGGTCAGCAGGAACTGGTGCTCCATCAGTGCAGCTGGAGGCACTTTTGGCAAGAGCTGTGGTAAATGCACAAGAGCTTTCAGGAATTGTGGATGATACAATAAAGAAAACCCAGAGCAATTAATCCACTGCTCTATTTGCTTGCATGTCCATCTGCACATTTTATCTGGACACACCATCATGGTATGGGCAACTTGTTGGTCTCGAATTATACAACTGTTGTATTCTGATCTTGGAAACTATGTCAGAAAGTTAAGAATTCACCTAGAGCCTCCATCTTTTTATGAAATATACATCTAAGGAAAATACTCATGTCCTAAATTATGCGCTTCTGAATGCCACCACTGGAGACAGAAGAAGAAAATAACTCTCAGTACAGAGCTCCTTCAGATTACCCAGAGCAATGCTTTTTGGAACAACATTTGCTCAATCCTGCCAATAACTCACTTTTTTTTTCTATTTGAGAAAACGATGGGAAGAAGAATTTTTTTTAGAGATCACAAACATTAAGGAAGCACAATCTTGCTAGTTCATAATTACAGCCTTGTATCAGATTGCCAACCATGTATCAGTCAAGCATTTCTTATCATTAAGAAATGGGTAATTGCAGCAGGAGATGATTGAAGGAAATCAGCCAATCTCTCTAACAAAAAAATCTATGTCTCCATTTTTCAGATGGGTATAGGAAAGTGAGCATCAAATTTTGGCTAAAGGCTCCAAGAAAACATGCCAGGAGCTAAAAGCAATATAATTAAGAGGTGATTACAGATGAGCTTTACCTACAGCAGGGCGTGCAAAGCACCACACCTCCCCGCGCCACACACAGATCACCCTTCTGCCAGGAGCTCCTAGTGTGGCTGCTAGGAAAGTATCCTCACAGGGAACACTTCCAAAGGGATCTGCTAGTGAGGTGGGAGCCACCAGCCTCCCTTCTACAGCCAAGAGCTACACAAACATCCAACCATGTGTGCAGAAAGCTGGCTCTGACCTCAGGGCTGCCCTCACCTCTCCTCCAGTGGTGAACTTCAAAGAAACATTAAAATAAACTTGCTCCTCGAAATCTGACAATTGATGCTGGAGTTGCTGCCATCTGATGACTGGGTAAAGAGACAGGAAATACGAAAGAGGAGCTACTCTGATTCCAAGACTGTTAAAAGCTGAATTATGTTTGGCTGACAGAACAAAAAGACTGCAAGAAATTCTGTGCTACAGGTGATCTAAAGGTAGATAACGAAGAGAGCAGGATAGGAAAAATCTCCAGCAGTTTATATCATCTTTGCAATACCACATAAATAAGCAGAATACTTAACAAAAGAAATCCTGTTACACATAACTGTGTTTCCATTAGTGACTGACAGTTTATGCCAAGAGGGTGACTTAATTACACGTCACGTCCTAGTATGAGTTTCACAAAATTTAAACTAAGGTGTATTACTTTGGGACACAGTATCCACATGTCCAGCATGGCAGAGAAAGGGAAAAATTAGGCTCCCCTACCCAGGGCAGAGCCACAATACAACAGGGCCACCCACCTTCTGTCACCCAGAATTTTCTTAGCCTTCTGATGTTTCATATTGGAGTCAGAGTTTCTCAGTTTCCCATGCTTTTTAACATAAACAAAGAATTGTTTTTTGTAAATATGGCCAATGTTTGCATTCCTTTTGATGGGAGGAGAATGTCATTGACAGTCTGATTGACCAATGTGGTTGAGAGGTGGGAATTTCACCTTCCAATCCATTGTCACCTTGCTAAAAGTATATATTTGGAAATTAATAAACAAAGTCCTCCTTTTGGCCTCAGCACTGCATCTCAAAGGATTCCAGGTCTCTGTGTGATCATTTTGTGTCCGACTGCATGAACCTTCAGATTAAATTTATGGATTATCTAACTAATTATCTTTGGACTTAAAAGAATATCCTACAGATTCCTCAAGTCCATTGAAAGCATATGTTTTTAGCATATCAGAACATGAATGTGGCTGTATTTCTACTCCAGTTTGGCAAGCATCACAGTGCTGGTGTGATGACAAAATCAGATCAGCTCTGATTCCTCCTAACATTCTGCTCTGATGTGACAAACATTGATACAAAAAGAGCCTATATTTCATCCACTGTGTCAGGTGGGCTCCCCAGTTGGGAGGATGATGAAGATAACAATTTCTGTGGGTAGAGCATGAGAAAAGTGCAAGGCTCACCTGGCCTGCTCAGCTCTCCAGTCTCTGCCATGAAGGGTGCCTGCACAGCGAGACTGACCCCAGCTCTGCCCATTCCCTGGCCTTCAGCTGCCCCTCCAGCAGGGAGCTCCAGCTTCCCTGAAGTGATAACCTGTCCCAGCCTTTGCCATCAGCTCTACTACCTCTGGCCCTTGGACTTTCCACGTGTCCTTCTCTGACTCTAAATCTCACTCAGAGTTCTTTGCTCTTAAGGGAAAGTATTTAAAAAGCAAATCCTGATTGCAACTTATCTTCAGAGTCCACACCTTGAGTCACCCCATGAAGGTGTGAACGTATGTTTTTCTGGATGAACTCACAACATGAATTTTGCATCACTGCCCTCTCTCTTCCTCTTCTCTGCTGCTTCTCGTCACCTCACTTTAGGCTGTGAACCCTTCAGTCTCCTTAGCATGTCTTGTCACATCTGGGAAAAAACCTCATTTCTATCCCACTTTCCATTTTCACGTACCTTTCTTGCTCATTGCATACTCTTCATGTACCTGTCACTACCAACAGTCTGATTAACTCCATTTCTGGCAAATTGTTTTTGCAAGGGAGAAGAAGAAACAATACAGTGAAAGTAAAGGAGTATTTTCACTAAAGAAGTACCTTATAAGATTAACTTTATTGGATTTGGACTGAAGGATTTCCATCAGCACCGTGTCATGGTTGCTTCCTTTGCAAAACTAAACACATTTTAACAGAACAGCCAGAACCTTGGCCTCTGCCTGGACTCAAACTCAACTTGTTCCTCTCCATCTTAGATCAAGAACTCACCTAAAGCATCCCTCCAGTTTCACTGGGGCAATACACAGCACTAAGGGCTTTTAATAGGATTACTATGGTGGTCCTGGAGTTTAAAGAGAAGAGATTCACACATGAATAAATGAGGACTCAAGTTTACTTGCATATGAACAGAATTCAGAATCCTTAAGTAGCAATTTTATAAGGAGTAAAACTTCCTAACCACAAAAGACATGAGTTTTAGAAACTACATACATATACATACATATGAATTATTTGTTCCCCTATTTTCATTTTTTATGTATATGCAAATATCTGCAGATTCCTAACTTTGAAAATCAGACACAACCTCACAGACCAGTATATGTAAATTTTCATTTTTTTCATAATAAAATAGAAACATGTTACTTATAGTTACTTATAATATCTGTAAGCAAATGCAGTAAGTACAAAAAGTGCCTGCTTAAGCAAAAATTTTGATACCCTAACTCAGAAGCCTAAACTTGGACCACCCATTATTTAATAACACGCCTTTGGCAAGCTCTGTTGATTCTTGCTAAGAATACTTTCTTTAAAATAGAAAAGGATTAACAAAAAGTTAACGTTCAGTGCTTGACACATGAAGATCACCAAGGAAACTGTACTTATTTGACTCGAGGAGAACAGTGCTTAGATTTAAGGACAAAGCACACATGGGATTCTTCATGAGCTTTGTTTTGTTTGCAGTGAAATGGAGCATATCTAAACCCAGATCTTCAACTTCTGAAATATTAAATGCTTAACATACTTGTGCCCCACAATACCTATAGAGATGGTCCAAATGTGTAGGTACTAGTGAAAAGTGTTTATGACAGTCCTCCCAAACACAGCTTCTTTCACCCTAAATCATGTGCTTGAGGTACCACTTGTGTACTCCTATGGGGAAACTCTGCCTCAGCTATCTGGACAAGTGCTCCAGCTCCACCTGAGGGACAAGCAGCCACATCAGTCTAATTGATAGCCTGGTCTACATTCTCCACATTCAAATATGTTGTCTTTAAAATATATATACTTTTTTCCCCTCATTCTTTCCTTTTCTTTCAAGCAGAATACTTTCCAAATGGAACATGAAACTAAAAGCTCTTCATGCCTATTGAGCTTTAATTTTCCTGTAAATTATTTGCTGTCAAGTTGACAATCTAGATGTATGTTTTAAAGAAATTTCACTATTTCAACATTTGATGCTTGTTTTACATGTTGCATTTTATATTAAAAAAGGAAAAAAAAAAAGAAAAAAAAAAGAAAAATATCAGATATCTCTCCTTGAACTTTTCAGTTAAATTCCTACATGAAACACCCAGGGAGTTACTTGCTTGAGGCATGAAACACAATTAGAGTAAATGCAGGCATGTCCAAATGTCCAGAGGTATCTATTTCTGACTGTTAACATTCCACAGACTTTCTTGCTCTATTATAAAGAGCTCTGTCATAGAGCTCCCAGCTACCACAGTAGAGCAAAAACTATTTGATATCATTAACTGCAACAGCATTTTCATTTTGCTAGAACTGACTGGAATGGCTGCAGGAAGCCCTGATCTGCAGCCCAACATGACTCCATCAGTTTTCATGATATCCTAAATGAGGTTTTGAGACTATTAACAAGAAATGTAAATACGTGCCCTTGGACTATCTCTATGGTTCATATACCATTCTGCCACCCTTTCACACAGACATTAACAGAATAATCTGCATTTAAAAACACACTCCCAGCTCCCAACATGAATAGTACAACCTGATGGCAGAAGTAACAGAGAGAAAAATGGAAAGAAAATAGAGGAGGAGATTCAGGATGACCAGAAGAAATAAAATGTAAAGGGATAACTGAAAGAAAACATTTGCATGACTTCTTTTCTTAAATTCTCTTTGGCCAAAATTTCTTGTTCAGTACTTGTAAATCATATATGCTGCACAAAATAGTCATATGATCATCACCCTAGCACATAATGTTAAATGTGCTGACGTAGGTGTTGGTCTCAAAGCTCTTCCCCCTGGGTGTTAGGCAATCATACCTCCTTTTAGACATTGTCCTGCCCATTCCTTTTGGCAAAGGAGATTAGTGATGAGCCTCAGCCCTGAGAACAGCTGCTAAAAGGTTGGAGCAATAGCAACAGGAGCCCTGTCCTTGTATTTAATAAGGGGGACCCATAAACTCAGAGGAATTAGTGACCAATCAAGTCTTCTGATTAAATGACTGCCAAAACAATCTCTATTTGCTAGCAAACATGTAAATGAGAATTCACCCAAGAACAGGGACAACAAACTGGGAAGGTGTGTGTCCACATATCTGAGCTGCAGAAGTGATGAAGACCCTGGACCTGACTCTCAACCCAACAGCATCTATCATCAACAAGGCATGCAACGTGACTACAAAAAGATCTATTTCCCTAGAGTTATCTTTCTCATTAACTTTTCCTTACTGTTTGGAGGAGGTTTTGGTGTAGGAGAAGGGCAGAGGACTGAGAGCCCTGTATTTGAGACATGGACTTTTTTTTAATTCACATGGCCAAACTGGTGAGACAGGAACTACAAAAATGGCCATTGTGGGTGGAAAATAGACTGTATGCTTGACTCAAAGGATGGTGGCCAGGGGTAAAGTCCAACTAGCAGCCAGTTTCTAGCAGAGGGACTGACAATGGGGCCAACCCTGCTAGATGTCTTCATTAATCACCTGAACAGTGGAACAGAGCTGGTCTATCTATGGTGGGACCATCTACTTGGTCCCACCCACAACCTGCTGAGTTTGTGGGTGGGACCAAGTAGATGGTCAGTATGCTGGAGGAATGATCTGTCAGGAGCCTCCTGAAGCTCAGAATGACAAGTCTGAAGTCCTGCATCCTGTAGAGAAGAACCCTACAGAAATATCTGGAGTGGGGACCGACTGGCAATGAAGCAGCTTTGCCAAAAAACCCCTGTGGGTTCTGGTGAACCAAAGTGGGAAACACAAGTCAGCTGTGTGCCCCTGTGGCAGGGAGGGATGGCTGCACACAGCTGTATTACCAAGTGTAGACAGCAGGCTTATGGAAATTATTTCCCTCTCAATGGCATTTTTGACAACATTTTTAGAGTATTGTGTCAGTCTCAAACCCAAGACTATAGGAGGAATGCCACAGAAGGTTAAATGGAGTCTTGATGTTTTAATGTGATCAGCTTCACTGCATCAGTTAATGACATTTCAGCCTACAGATCTCCATCAGGAAAGAAGGTACCTCTATGAATGCTCAGAAAATAGTGAGTTTGATACTGATTGCTCAGGATAGTATGAAGTAAAATCTTTTACAGAATTTATAAATTTCTCTTTTGATTCTTCAGTCTGTTTGCATTGAAAAGTACTCTATCCAAATATTTGACCAAAAGCAGTTCAGCTGATGGCCCAGGTTTATTTAACCATGGACCATAAGGTGTTGCAGAACAATCATCTGATCAAGAAAAGATAAATAACCTGTTATTTATGCTAATAACCATATAGCCAGTCTCTCTGAATCACAATGATTAATCATCCTATGGAACATGTTTAATGAATTATTCTTAAGTTATTCTCAGGATTTCAATCATGCATGAAAATATGCAAAAAACAATTACAAGTGGCAGGCAGCAAAGGAAAACAATGGCAATAATTTGTTCATATACTATTTCTGAACACTAAATTGGCCTGAAATCTATTAATTAGATGTTCACAGTAATTCCTTCATGCAAAGTGATTCATAACACTGTTGCCAATTCTTCCAGCCACAAACGGGTCATTCTCATAACAGCACAGCTCTATTTATCTTGGCCACCCCATCAGGAGCAGAAGTACAGGCAGTCAGGCCAAAGCTGAATGAGGATTTACACACTTTTATTGAGAAACTTAATTTTTTCAATTTGGCTAAATCATCAGTTACTTTATGTGCTGCAATACTGCTACCATCAGCATTAATAAATAATCTTGGCTTCAGCCTCCAGGTTGTGAGATTGCTATGTACCATGCTCATGTTCCTCCTCCCTTGCTTTTTAACTTCTAGTATATGCCAAAGCCTGAATTTCAAAATTTTCTCCACCCCTTGAGGATTATTGATTTATTTAAAAGGAGAGGGAAGACAGGGAAGAGAGAGAGAGGTGATACTGTCACACCATCACTGGAGAACAGGAAGCAAACCAAAGAAGGAAAAGGCACAGGGCCCAGCCCCCACCTACTGAAACTGTTGATCACCTGCTGCAAGGATTGCACTCCAGGCAAGATTAGGAAGGCTGCCGACATCACAGGTAAATAAAAAAAACAGCCTCCATCAAGGAAGATCCTCCATTCCATATGTAGTGTTCACATGCCTGCTTGATTCTTCTGCTACCCACTGATCCACAGTAACTGTTCAATGGCAGTGAGCAACAGTACATAATAGTCAAGAAGAGGAAATAACTAATTTGCTTCTGGCTCATTGAGACTTTTGCCAAAACATCAGTCAATCCTGTTATAGTCACTGATGTGTAAAAAAACAAGTGGTCTTCAGTAATGACAAAAAAAAGCAAAACTGTCTTCCATAAACCCTACAAATAACATACTCTAAAAATTACTTTTTCTGCTCTAGTTAAAAAATGTGATTAAAGCTGAATTTCTGTGTAAGAGTGAATACCCGTACATTAGTACAGGATCTGTTGCATTGCATTCATTAATTCATCCACACCTGGGGACTCAATGTGGTGTAGCAGAAACCAGAATGCCGGTGAAACAAGAAAACTCCCCTTCCTCAGAGGGCAGAGCACATGCCCAGACAGGTCATTCACACAGTGGTGGTCTGTGTGACCTTGGCTTACCTTCCACAGCACGTGCCCAAAGCTTAGCTGATAAGCAAAACTGATTAAATGAAGGCCATTCCTAGTGCATCCTGAAATCGATGACAAAGTTTTCCTTGAGAATGGATGGGATTAAGACTCATTCTTGATTTTGAAAAGGCTGGTACTATCATCAAAGTTAGTTCAAAACTCTTTTCCTGCATGAACATCATGCACAATCTTAAGCAATCACATCACCTGTCCTTTGAACTTTGCTTTCTGGCTGTGAAGAATAGCATTTTTCCATCACCTGTTACCTGAGCTTCTTTACAACAGTAATTACATTATTATTTGCAAGACTCTTACACGGGCCAGAAAAGCAGTACATCCAAGGAGACAGCTGAGAAGTGTATAAAGGAAGACACCTCCTCTTCCCCCAGGAAATAAACAGTGGTCATTGCAGATAAATTAGAGAGTCATTCCAATTTCTGTTCATGTGCCATAGTTTTAACAGCAATGAAGAGATGCTGTGTGAGGAATGTGCGTTTGCTGTTTGTTTGCTGTTATTTAGAATTTTAAAAAAAACAACAAACAACAAAAACACCAACTTGCACAAACTGGTGATTGATACTAGGAAAATGCATTGAAACAGCTCCTGGTAGGCACCAGGAGGCTCTGCCCATCTGGCCCTGGCTCCTCCAGTGCATTCAATGCTGCCAGGAATCCAAATCTGTAATTACAGCTACCCAGTGCATGAAACACCCACGCTCCTTTCCCTTCTATTTGCTGTATTCACACAGTACAGCTTCTCCTGCAGCTGGCTGCTCCTTCAGAGCCCACAAAGCCCGAGCCACACGCCGTGTACGTGACGGGCACGCAGAGCCTGGGGGCCCAGGGCTGAGACGCCCCACTTTGGCTCCAGCCTCCTTGCTCAGAGCCTGGCTGCTCCTCACATCCCCCCACTGTCTCCCCACTCTGCAAAAGCTACAGGGACAGCACAGAGCTGGCTCCTCACAGAGAACGTGCTCCTGAAAATCCAGTGCCAGGCGGGAAGGCAGCCTGTTATTTCAAGTGACCCACTGACAAATCATTCGTTATTACAGGGCAGCCCAATGCCAGCAGTGCACTGCAGGCACAGGATCCTGTGCCAGATGAGAGTACAGCAAGCAAGGAGCATGAAAGCATCGTGACCAGAATCTGAGATGCAGAATCTGATGATGGACTGCAGCCCTTCCAATGAGATGAACTGCCAGCAGTATTAATGAAATGCAGGTACGTAACTTATGGCACGGAGCACTAGAAGTATTGAACTGAGAAAGGGAAATGTTTCCACAGCCATAAAGGGCTACAAATAAAACTGGGATTTATAGCAAACAGTTGCTAGTGCAGAAGCACAGGGACTTGATGGTATTTCCATGAGAAGAGCAATAATTGGCATCACATATCAGGTAACTGCAGACACTGCAACAGCTTCTCTTCCTCCTAGGTCATGGGCTGGCCCCTTTGCTCTTCTGATAAAGCTTCCAAAATCTTAGGAGGAATCCCCTTCCCAAATACAAGCTCATTGCTCAGATCTAATCTCACTGGAAGTCTGCTCTGACTACCGTCTGTAGAGTACCTGTTAAATACCATATCTACAGGGTTGTTTTGTTCCTCTGAGTTTATCAGTGGAACTACCCACTTTATTTAGATGTATTCATCACTGGAACCTGTGCAACTACAGCAAGGGTCACAGAAGCACCTTGGTATCTAGACAATCTTAGACACTGAGGATCAATAAGTGTATCTGGAACTCCTCAACCCTATCTCCCTTTCCTTAAAATAGGTGTATGAGATGGAGAAGCCAGGAACACATGTGCTGCAAGTGCTATTGCTAACAGCTCTGATAAATGCTCCTGCCTGGGAGAACAGCAATGGATTTCTGCAGTATCACAGACACTGAAGGGCTTTCTGTTGGTCAGATTCTGTAAGAAAAATACATTTCATGGGGGAAGTTATTTCAAAGCAATGAAGCAACTTATGAATTAGGAAAAAGAAAATCCCAGCAAATGTAAATTTCCCACCTTTCTCAGTAGAAAACCTGGCTGCTGGAGTTCATTATTTCTCAAACTGTACTGTTAGTCTTTGCACTGCTGCAGACATATCTGTTGGTATCAAGGCCCTATTCTATATATTCACATTCATATAAATGTGAAGAGACATCAAGTCATGTGATGATACAATGCAGTGTAATTCAAGCCATAGAAGTTACAAGTAGGAGTACAAAAATATTAGTGACAGGACAGAAACTACAAGGACTACTGTAGAATTGCCTTGGTTCATCAATATTACCTTAACATTCTTCATCACATTGTAATTTTACAAGGTGTACATTACAATGTGATATTTTATGATTCCAAGGCTACAGAATTCCTGATTTCAGCATCCCTTCACATAAAATAACCATGTTCTAAAATAAAAATCTCTTCCTGACATTTATGTGGCTGTAAGTCTACACTTATTTCCTTCACTTCAAGCTTTGCAGAACAATTGCTGCAATTTTCTCAGTGAAGAAACAGAAAACAAAGAATTAGTATCAAACATTGGGAGATCAATTTTCACAGACCCCATTGCTTGGTAATTTAAATGCTAAGTACTGCAGCCAATTAGTCTAGACTGAAGCATTTGATGGGGGCAAAATTTAGGTTAACAAATACTGCATAATATTATCTGAATAATATAGAGCAGACTTCCTACAAAGATGAATTTTGAATCTGCCCATTATATGAAACAGGTGCAAAGAGTGCGTGGGAGAGGTGAATTTATCCCTCCTCTAAATGCCAGTATAAAATAAAATTAGGATATAAAATTTGGGGGTGTCTCTCAGGGCAGTTTTTAATTATATACTTAGCAGCATCTTTGCATATAATCATTACCTCAGCCTCCTCGTTTGCATGTATATATTCTTTTGTGCCATGATCAAAGAACAAAGGTTAAATCCTTCTGAAACTCTATTCAAGCAGTGAAAATTGAAAACAGCTATTTTGAGGCTTTGAGCTTTTTTATGTGTGTTTTCGAACTGTCTGTCTAATCTGCTTAAAATTCTGTTTACTTGTTAAACCATGTATTCATCGTGTGATATTGCAGAGCACAGGTGAAGCAGCACAGCTTTAAGGAGGACCCTTTCAATGGTCCTCCCATGGAAGAGGGAGAAACAAACAATGTCTCCAGCTGGGACACTGACTGCCTGCTGGAGGACTTCCACTAGATCTTCACCCCTCCCATTCTTCTCCTGCACCCAGTTTTGGTCTGCATGAAAGGGTTTGGTATAGGAACACTGGAATTGCTGTCTAGTTCTCTGTTGCCATGCTCATGGTACACAAATGAAGTCCCTCCTCTGTCCTGAGTGCAATGGATAAACATCCAGCCTTGGCAGGTGGGGAGGATGGGAACTGATGGAGAGGCAGAGCCATCCTGGTGTCAGTGAGGAATTATGAGACTGGGTCTGCCGGGGCCATGGGGCAGCTTTCTGTCACTTCCTTCTTAGAAAATGTCTGGCTTGTGAGTTTTTCCTCTTCCTCTATTGCCATCTGTATGAACATCAAGCTGTGTGTTATGGCCATTCAGTATTCCTGGCTACCTCTGAGGAAGTCCTCAGTGCCCAGTTAGAATTCCTGGCTTGTGTTTGGGCTAAGTTAACATTGAAAATAACACATGTACTGCAAACTTCCTCCTTTTTTCTAAATAAAAGCTGTCAGGACCTGAGCAAGGGTTGAAAGTTTTAGAATAAGACAAGGGAAGATGAACTACTGAGTAAATGAAAGGCACACAGCGTGGAAAGAGCTCAGCAATCCCTCACTTTAACAAAACCTGGACAGATGCTTTTCTGTCACACATCCAGTTCATCCTTGTGACACATCACCAAAACCAAGAGAATATTGACAGAGAGGATGTCAACACACAAATACCACAATCACACAGGTCACAGTCCCAAGAAGTATTTCAAGATTCATTTAGCACCAGATACCTAAATTCACCTGCCATCCCAACCTATCAAACTGACTCAAATGCTAACTGCTGGAGAAAACCTCTTCCTTCTTCCAATCACAGCTTCCTGAAGCAACAGCCATTGAAGGCTGGATGAGATTCTCTTTCCGGATTGGTAACCACATTTTAGTAAAGAAAATTTTTAACAGCTTAAACTATTACTTTGCAGCCCAACAAACATGAAAAGATATCAGACCAGCTCCTTCCTACACCCTCCTGATGATCTGAAAACATGGAATGAACTTCCTTTCTGTCCCAGATGCACAACATTTAATATCAGTTATGATATTAACTGATCAGTTATGAACAGCACATCAGCAGGGTGTTCTCCAGGACTGGGAAGCTGCATCAACTATTTCTGTTGCACCACAATCCATTACAAAGAGGATGAGTAAGTTCAACCTTTCTCAACAGACCCATGGCTCAAGTATGCCACAAGATGTATTTGAAATTTCAGTTACCAAAGGGCTATTTGGATTTTCACTGATAATTAATTGCTGTCCATTATGTACACATAGAAAGATGCATAATGGGTGAATTGACTGGAAAATACTACATTTAGAAAAGGTTTTTGGCTAGTAAAAGGCTCTAGAGAGCTCTTCACTGGACACATTTTATCCTTTTACACTGGTAGCCCTCTGGATAGATTCATTTTGTCCAGGTTTAGTCTACTGCAGATTTGCTGGGGATAAAGTAAGGATGACTCAGGAGCAACACTCATGCACTGTTCAGCTTCAGCTTCTTTCCACAGTCTTCCTTTAGGTGAGTTGGATATTAAGAATGAGCAGCAGAGAAGGAAGCCCAGCAAGATGTGAAACACCAGGTGAGGCTCTCTGGCTACAATGCTCAACATTAATAGCTTCTTGGAAAGAAAGAAGAAATTGAACATCCTATTTCTCTCATGCAGTGCCAAGGCAGACATGGATTTTGAATGGAGATGTCGGAGCATTTCTTTTTACTCTACCAGCTCTGTCCTTCTTTCAAGAAATGTTTCCACCATATGGTAGAAAGAGCTATAAAATCACAGAAAATATCATCTGGATCTTTAGTTAACTGCTGTTTCCAGAAATGGTGGCATCCTCAGTCATATAGGAAAAAGGCAGTAAAAGTATGGCTTCACCTGCAAGTCTAAAGGCCCTCTGGCATTCTGGCCTCTTCAGAAGACTGGCTGAAACTAGGTTAAAATATTCAATTAAAAAATGTCAATTCACCGAATATATATTCAGGACTATGATGTTAAAGAACACCCGTTTGCTGCATTTGACCCTTTCCATCTAAATACCAAAGGTCTGATTTTTACAATTATTGTGTCCACACACAGACACAACCCTCCTTCTGAAGGAGGGCTGCAGATGCTCAGTGACATCTGAAAAACAAACTACTTAGCAAAGGAAGAGCCTATAAACTAGAACAATACAAAAGAAATTATTTAAAGGGCACCATGTCATGCACTCTACACTACTGGAGTACTACTGTCACTGTAAATTTTCCCTCATTTTCCCCCTAAGAGCTATCAGTATGTCTTGATCACTGCAAAGGCACACAGGCATGTGTCTCCTGCCTTCCAACACCTTCCCAACATTTCAATTTCCTACACAGCACCTGTGTGAAGTTCACTGTATCACTTCTGCTTCCTTCAGCACCTGCCTCCTACATTCAGAGGAAAAAGCAGCTCAGCTATAGTGCACTGCACCACACAAATTTTATACAACAAATTTATTTTACATGAAATTACTCTTGGAGACATAGAAAGAAAATGGAGAGAGTAAAGCCAAAGGAGCCAACATTCTAGGAAGGCAGAAGTGTACAAAATATACTCTAAGTACAATTTAAACCCCTTCATAAAGCAAATAAACAAAGAAAAATTCAAAGTGATACAATGCAGTGTAATTCAAGCCTAATGTTGCAAACACTAAAAAATCAGCAAATTAAGTAAGATGTCTCACATGGCTCTTTCACTATACTGTGCATAGAAAGCAACTTGGGAAAAGATACTAAAAATTTGCATGTTTTCCTCCTCACAATGGCAAAATTTTAGTCTGATGATCTTTTATCATTTCAGAAAAAAACACGTGCCACAAAATGAATAGTAAGAGGAAACTAATTAGAGTTTGCACCTATGCAGAAAACACAATCCCCTAAATTATTAAAAGCATTTCTGAGTGCCAGCTTTTCTTATCGCTATCAAAAAAAAAATCAGTTTATATTGCAGCTGAGATTAATATTTTTAGTATCTGAATGGAAACAAATGTGGAAGTGAATGTCTATTAAAACTGTGTGATGGCCCAGGGCTTTATAAATAACCACATCCCCTCGCTGCCAGTTACAGTGATGACTACGGATACGGCATGCTAAGTTATTCCATCACAAGTCACACGCTCGTGGGAGCACTGCAAAGTGAAGATCAAGGTTAAACAGTTAGCAGGGATTTCTAAGGGGGAAGATGGCTCTGTGACCTTGGAGCTCCAACAGGCTCCATTCCAGGGAAACACGGTATGCAAGGAATTAGAGGTTACCCATGTTCTTCACAGGAGCATTGTTTTTAATTAGACACAAAGTATTTCATGTCTGAAAGGCCAGCTAGGGAAGTCAAGAGTTCACTGCCAATAGTGTGCTGTTTCTAAAAGTCCCCCGCACTGATTTGCTACCCCCAAATTCAGTGCTTGTGCTCATCTGATATAGAAAACCCTCTTGTACTGAAAGCCTGATGGAAGCAGCTTTGAAACAGACTCAGGGCACCTATTTTCACTAGGTGAAAAGGTGTGCAGCTGCTTTGCAGCATTTCCCAAAAAATTAGCGCCATTCTCATGAATGGTTTCCCAATGTGAGCTGATTAATATTACAGCTAACAGCACTGTCCCAAACTTCGCCTGGAATTTCCTCCCTCTAACTGTTGCACTAAAGATGCATTTTCATAATCCAGGCACGAAGGTGACTCCTGCCAAGCAGAGGAAGGGACTGGAGCTTGACAGGGTGCTGGTTCCCCTTAGCTCATTCAGGGGCCAGAAAAGCAACTCAGTGAGGCTGTGTCATTCAGAGAGCCAAAGGAAAGAGGCCAGGAAACTTCATGCTGGGCTCTTTCCCAGGTTTAACTCTGTATATTCATGCACAGCTTCCCATGAGCCAAAGCAAAGTTGAGACTGCCTTGCATGGCTGCAGACCTGGTAGCAGGCACAGCCTTATGTCTTGTCCGAGTCCTTTTCTCCTGGCAGATTCCAACTGTCCTTCCCTCCTGTCCTCACCTCGTACCTCATCCACACCATCCCAACATTTGTTTGAGCAGCCTGAGTACTCCCTCCCAGAAAGATGCCTCTTGAGAGGCTTAAAAACTTGGCAAAAATTAAGATATGCTTTCACAGAAAAAGGTTTTTAAAAGGTAAGATCCTGTTATGGGTTACTGATAAGTTAAAAAAGCATGGTTTTAATGGGTAAAAAGAAATTCCACCCTGTTCTTTATTTCAGAAGCAGCCTGAACAGTTCTGGAGGCAGTTTTCACACTGGAAGCTGTTCCAATGGAAATCTTGGTGTAGCCAAAATGAAAGGAAGCTCTGCTACAACTTCCAGTGGTATTTCCATTAGTTTTATTACCCCTATCTCTATTTAACACAACGCCCTTAAAAATTACTAAAAGCAGTAAAATGCCTCTTTTTTCCTTCCTTGTCTAAGGAAGAACACAACATCAACCAAACCAATTTCTTTAACTAAAATGACACCTTGGACATCTCATTATAATTTGACAGCCACTTAGGTTGCTCTCAAATCAACACTCTCCACATTCCTAACTACTTGTAACACAATGTGGCTGGGGATGACCCGTGTTTACATTTTTGACTGAGTACTCACTCTGCTTTCTGAACTGTTGGAAATTAGAGCTGCTAAGAACAAAAAAAAAAAAACAAAAAACAACAAACCAAAGACCTACTATTTGTTTCTAAATTATTGTCAGAAGAAGATAAGCTTCAGATCACTCCAACTTTAATAACTACTGCCAGGGTTGTTTCTACCCATTAGTAGTTGTCAACAGGTTTCACTTAATGGATAGCCAAACTCAGCTTCACTGAACAGCATTTCCCTGGGGAAAAAAACAGAGTTTGCAAATCTTCACGTGAAGAAAATGAACAGGATGCATGCAATAACATGTACTTCAAAAATTAAATGCAATCTGCTCACAAAACTGTGGTAGATAGTTTTGTTCTCCTACATTTTTAGCAATTCCCTTTGTCTAGCCACATATTCCAGTTTGTATAAAATAATACGATCAATATCTTGAGACAGCAGAATTCTGCATTAAATTCATAAATAACACTAAGTTGAAAAATAACTTGATTTTTTTTTTTTAAGCATAGCTCCAACTCTTTTTCTAAGGAGATCAAGAATAGTTTGACACACCAGATCATAATAAAACATGGAGGAAAACAGCTTTTCAAAAAGAAAAAATAATCAAACTATCCCAAAACTGTTCCCCTACCTGCTGGGCTATTTGTTTCATAACCACAGCAGAACAAAGGGTTATATAGTCTGAACAACAAGCTACTACACTTGTAATTCAGCTCATTTCTCTTACCCTGACAGAAAGCTACTGGAAAATGTATGGTGACTTTTTTTCCCCCCCACCCCCTATTTAATTCCAAAATTGAATTGAAACTAAAGGAGGAGAAAGATTAAGTGAGCTATAGCAGAGGTACCCCTGTGCTTCACACACTGCATCCTGGATGCCTTGCTAGGAGAAGTCTGCCCAGATTTCATACAGAGATGTGAATGCTCTGCACTGGGCTGGAGATTGAAGCTCTAATTAGATAGTTGTGGGAGAGCAAGGAGTCTCCCTCTCCCTCTCTTCCTGGTGATGCCCAGCTGTCAGAGAGCAGAGACACCCACTGCAGCACATCTCTGCAAAGGGCTCTCTTGGCAGCCTGAGCAGTTGCTATTTCCCCTTTATTTTTTTAATGTGGGATGTGCATGTCCGCATGTGTTTGTGTTTTGCTTCTGTTATAAACTGGATTTAACACATGAACAAAGCCTGGGGTGAAGTGTGGGAAAGGTTTGGAGAAGGATGCTTTTGAAGAATGGGGTTTGATAGCTGGATCACTGAGCATGTGTTATTTGTATATGGTCCCATTTACATTAAAGAGGAAATACAAGAGTAACACAGCAATTCATGGATACAGGAGCAGTGTCCACAAGCAGATGGGGATGCCTGACCTGCTCTATTTGGTGTCTGGGTCTGGGTTTAGAAGCTTGCTCAGAAGCAAAAGAGCCTTAGTCCCCTCCTCATGCTTCATGTACGCCATTCCTTAACAGAAACAGTGTCTGCAGATGAACACTGACTGCCAAAAATGTGACAAATTCAAACAGACAAGCTCTCCTAATTACCAGAGAAATCTGTATACAAAAGAGGAAAGGGAACTATGCTCCGTGGAAGGAAAAAAAAAAAAAAAGAAAAAGCCCAAACATCATATATGAAAACAAAACAAAGGGAGCTATTGTTGAAATGAGTCTTGCCACTTCCCAAAACACTTGATTTTCCTTTTCTCCTTAGGCTTTGAGAGAACATGAATAGCTTTTTTTTGCCCTTTNTTTTTTTTTTTTTGGTAAAAATAAAATCATTCTGTGTTTCTTCTATGTGGGAGAGAGAAAAATAAAAAATAAGAAAATCAGCCTCTCCATCAACCCTTCCCCATGCAGCACGCACGATTCTAAAGAAAATGTAACTTCCCATCTGAAAATACCTCAATTCAGAAAAAAACAGTGCCACAAAACTACTAAAGGCATAGAGTTGCCCTACTGAGCCCTACTCAGTAGTACAAATTTAATAACCACCCCACGGCCTCAGAATCAACATCCAGGACTTTTTATTGCTGGCACAAAGCAGCAGAGAAGTAGGTCACCTGAAAGGCTTCAGCTCTCATACAGGAGTTACCTTTACTCAAACAACACTGAAAGATTCAACTGGAATATTTTCATCACGCTCCTGAACCTCTTTTCATGATTTTGCACTTTGCAGAGAGCGGTGCCTCCTGCCCTGCCCCAGCATCCTGCAGCAAATCACGCTCCCAAGGACAAAGGCAGCACCATATCCCATTCCCATGGCCAGACAGACTCTCCTATCATCCTGGTAACACTCATTATATCACACTCTTACCACTATTATCTCTCCTCTGAAAGCTGATTTGAAAAAAATGACTTTGTCATCTCATGGTTCCTTCCACTGTAAATCATTAACAAAAACTTGTTTATTTTCTGACCTCATCCAACTTTACTTTTTTTTTTCCTAAATCATTCCTTTTTTTTTTTAATTACTTCTTGAAGTAACTCTGAATCTAACAACTTCCATTTAGTATTTATGTGAACAGCAGAAAATACTAGTATTGCCATTTTTCTCAGGTGAAGTTTTCTATTTTATCCCTGGTTTGTAGGTAGGATTTTCAAGAGAATCCCACTCTGCTCAACAGATACTCATACAGGTTTTACTGGGTAATGTACCTACCATACCACTTCAAAATGATGCCAGCATGCCAAAAATGCAGTGCTGCTACTTCAAGACTATTTCATAAGGCATTCATGAAAGAATCTGGATCACAGAACATGCTATTGCCATTACCTGTGGAAGTCATTAGTGTGAGGCTGCACAGCAGCTTCACACGCCGACAGAAAACCTTCCACATCCACTGCTCTCAACAAATCAGCCTGTGCCAGCACCACCACAACTAACTACAATCAGTTCCTCTTCTTGACAGAAATCTCTCCATGGAAATTTGCTCCACGCTAATGCCTAAAACTGATTTTTAACACTACACATGAGACATAAACAAAATTAATTTATCTTCTCAGAAGAAAATATTTCAGGGAAAATCCACTGGTTTCATGATGCGTTAGAAAAAAGCTAATTCTGCCAAAATAATTCCTTTTATTCTTCTGATTTCCAGAGGAATGCGTTGCTGATATTGCTAACCTTCACACGACTTTTTTAACTCATTTCAAAAATGAATAATCAATCACAAAAATCATCCTGGTCAGAATCTGTGACGTTGGGATGCCCAAGAAACAGGTGGGTTGGCATGCTCCTGATTAAAACAGTCACACACCAATTTGCAAGGTCTACAAAATTTGGAAATCTTTTGACTGACATATATTGCACAAGAATAGAGATTTTCTTTACACTGATTACTCATGTATTATGGCTCAGGATCTGCTTTGAGGAACTTCCCCTCACAATGGCCAGTGTCATGAATTGGTAAGGATTTTTGTTAGCCTCCACACTTGTAGGCTGAACAAAAAGACTGTATTTTTCTCAGAGCATAAATTAACAGCACAAAATATGATGTTTTGGAACATTCACGTGAAAACATCAAAGGCTGATTTTGCTTTTTAATACTGGATGGGTATTTATTAAGTTGCTTTCATATAATATTTTGCCACTTATCTGGCAGAAATTGAAGATTACATACTTTGATGTAACAATGTTTTCTGTGAAATATAAAATAATCTGGCACATTCTTCTCTCCACCATATGAAAAGAAATTCAACTACAATCTCTACCAAACATATATTACTCTCTGAATTAAATACAACTCTTTGAACCTCTTCCCTTTTCTAGTTTAAAACAAAAAAGAAAACCAAAAAACCTAAACCAAGAAATCCATTTAACATTGCCAGCTTAACAAAGTTGTTTGGATGTGCTATCAATTACTCTTTCTAGCCCCACAGTCACATATGAAGAAATCTTCAGGAAACACTGCAGAGGAGTAGTACGAGAAATGCACAACTGCAAAATGCAAAGGAAGTATTCTCTAAGGCAGGAAACTAAACTTCCAGGACTGTCTTGTTCTGATGGTTTTCATTTCTGCAAAGCTTTCTATTCTTCTCTTCTTCAATTTAGTCCTGGGAAGCTGTTGTGGGAGGTATTATCTATTTGATGGGGATTTTTTTTCTCCAGATTGTAGCCAAAAATAGATGATGAGAGGGGGAAAAAAAAGAAGAAAGAAAATCTCATGTAAATAGCCTCAGAAGATGTGATTTACAAAAGAAGAAACCTGCCAGCCACAGATTAAACCACACTATATTTGTTCTGAAACAGAATTAACATGAACAGCATCATTAACTGCATCAGCTAAGAAGTCATCCTGCTTCTGTACAGAATGAGCTTCTGCTGAGGAAGATTCCTTGCCCACATCTCATCCCCAGAGTGGGACAGAAACGCACACTGGCTGTTTCAGACAACTGAAGGTGACAGAAGACAAAGAGGAACATTCTAAAATGGGTTCACCACAAGAAGAGATATAACAACCTTAGATATAATTTGTACAGTCAATGGAGAGGGATAAAAAGAGGAATAAAGGCATTCAGCAAATGACATATATATATACACATACACACACAAAAATAAATATGAGAAAAAGCTCACCACTTCAAAAGCCAATAATAAACAATATTATTCCATTATATTATAGTGTCAGAACTGTAAAGTCTGTAGATATTAATAAAGTTATGTAATTGTTTAGACTTAAATGCAACACAGTAATAGCTAAAATACTTTGCAGATGTGAACAAGACTATTAAGTCTGCACTTGAGTCTATGTTTGCTCTTAGACACTCTGACCATGTGTCTAAAAGCAAACAGAACAGGTTTTTTAACTTATTCTTAAAAATTGATACCATAAAAATCAAGTAAAGCAAATGGAATATGAATCTGATCCCAAGTTACTGGGCAGAGGTGCTGGGTAGAGTTGTCTTTATCTTTTTCAATTACTCATCAACCACATAAACATCCTTAATATATTTCCACTTTCAGAGTTGTTCATGACAATTTCAGTTTTGGAAAAACATGGGGGTATCTTTGTCTAAACCATGACACTGGAACATCTGTGTTCTGCACCCACCCTATGTCTGTGGGATAATAAAGTCAAACAAATAAAAATAAAAGCATCTTTGACACAAAAGGAAGAATTATTTTCAACTTTATACTTGAAATTTCAGTTGGAAAACTATGGTCAGACAGAAGGACTTTCCAGACTACAAAGTACCAAACAAACAACTGAACATCTGCTTCAGAGGCAGCAGAAGAGAGCTATGTGTCCCACTCAATGCATGACCCATGCAAACTCTCCCTGATGTTACACAGCAATAGATTATTCAATCTCCTCTTTAAATCAATAAAGCTTGTCAGCAATCAAGGGGTTAAATCCCTCTTCTCATCTTCCTCCTCTCCTCAGCTTCCCACACAAGACTGAACCTATTTCATAAATGAGAGCTGTCCTCCTACGTAAGATCCATATTAATAAAATCACTCTTGGAGGATCACAGGCTCCATCTATCCCTGCACATTAAGCAGTGCCAGGCAATGTTCCTGGGGGAGGGGAGCTGGTGGTCTGCACTCTCCTGGTGGGAGATGGCCCCTGGCAGCACCTGGCCCTAAACCAAGCAGGGCTCTCCCAAGCTGGTTGCTGGCCATCCATCAGCTGGGATGTGAGCAGCCTGTTTTGGAGAGCAAGGCTCAGCAGTGCTGGCTGGGCTCTGCTGTGCCAGCTGGCCCCACTGCCAGGGCAGCCACAGCCTTTCCAGGCACAGACAATTCCCAGCACCATGTAGGGTGTGCAGCCTTGGAGCTCCAGCTGCTTTACATTCAGCTGTCTTTACGAGTCCCACCCATGTACAGCCCTTGGACAGCAGAACCAGCTCCATGGTACGTGGTCCCCACAGGTTAGTTCTCCTCTGACTGTGGATATTGTCAGCATTGCCAGCAGAGACAATGCACTGTAACACTGGTGAGGGATCTCCTGGGGTCCAGGCAAAAATATCTGTCATCAGCTGGGTAGTGTAAAAAACCCAGTGAGTTTAAGTCTGGGGAATGTGCTCTATTTGTGTTAGTTAGCATACAAATCTGAGTGATACTGAAACAAACCATTATTTAAAATGGACTTTATGAGTGCAGAACACAGGCTCTAGATACAGCTGCACTGAGCTGGGGGACAGCACTTCAGCAAAGGCATTCAAAACTGCCTATACTGTAACTCTTTAACAAATCAAGATCTTTTCTTGCACCAAAAAATAACTTTGCCATACACAGGAGAGATCAGACAAATGCTACTGGATTTGATTCTATTGCTTCAATAAAGTACAAATGTTAAGAGGACAGAACAAGTGATCTGAGGACAGTATTATCCTCACCAGCCAATACTCCACGTTACGGAGCTCACAGAACTCAAACCTGTTTAGCTCTTAGGTCTGTCACACATCCCCTGTGGTCAGAGGTGTCTGCAGAAGATGACAACAGAGAAGCTTCCACTAAGACTGGTTTTAACACCAACTTCTGCCATCTCTTTCCTTAGCACCTGCAGTGAAGGACAGAGGAGGAAGCCACACACACACACTGATCTCTGGTAGGGCAGATGAAGGTGCACAGTCCATGTTAAGCCTTTCCTTTGTACCTGAGCACCACCAGTGGTACTACAGACAGAAAACAACCTGCACTTCAGCTGGCCAGCTCCAGTATTGCCACTGGTGTGACTGGGCAGACTCAAGCTGCAGGACAGACACCGAGGTATTCTGGGCTATGACAGATGAGATGCAAAAGCTGAAGGTGTTACTGCCAAGTCTTATCATTTCCCAAAGCCTTTGTTCAGCACTTCTGCTGGAGGTGGCAAAACCAGCATGGTGTGTGCCCAGGCACCACCACCTCAGACTGTCCCTGTGAATCCCATCCTCTGTAATTACAGTCAGTGATGAAGACATAGCTCTCAAGACGGAGGGCAATTAATTACCAGAATCTACATTGCTGGTTTGAAACATCAAATCAAACATGCATTAACAAAAGGCAGCACTGTGTTATGTATTTCTGGATCAGAACACTCAATCAGTACATGTAGAATACAAGAACATTAGGTAAAAGCAACAATAATTTGAAAAATATGATCTAAAACTCAAACTGAGAGAGAAATGGAGTTTTCTTTTTCCAGATGAACGGTATAACATGAAGTGACTTAACTCATCTGACAAGATGGATTACAGCTGGCCCCTTATCTCTTGGCCTGCTTAGTAACATGAAAGGAAAAGAAAAACAATGCATTAATTGATGGTGGAGAACGTTTTTCTTCCTAATGGTTTCCAGCCAGAATATTTGAGCCTGAGCCATTTCCCAAATAATGGCTAGCATTTGTGTACACATTACTTTCTTTCATGTGACAAGGAAATGTAATTTTTCTTTGAAAACATACTCATTAAGGAAGCAAACCCCAACCCCCCCCCAGAAGCCTTTGCACCCCATTCATAAGTGTGACACAGTATAATCACTTTAAAAGTCTGGAGGAACCACAGATCCTTTGAAAACTCCCACAGCAGAAACACAGCCATGTGCCTACTCTCCAATGCCCTCTATTAGATCAGACCTACCCAGTATTTTAAGGTTATTTGAAATGTGACAACCATCAGAGATCTCAATCAGGTTGAGAGTTATTCTAGGAAACACATTAAAAAAAAAAAATCAAAGAAACCAATGATTATCACAAATAAATAAAAGGAGCAGGCATCGTTAATACAGTCATAATATTACATAGGTTGATTATATGCTCAGAAGTCACTTGGAAGTATTTATTTTCTCTGATAGATGCTTTTCAGCTCCGTTGCACAGAGCCCTTTCAAGAAAAGCAAGTGCACAAAGGGAGTTGCAGATGATTGTGCTGCACTTCTCACCAGCCTCGGTGCCCAGGGAGATCTGAGTGCAATGGCGGATGAAATGCAGCACGGCAAGGTGAGCAGCAGTGCACCTGAAATTCCCTTCTCTACTACCAACATGTGGATCTTCAGAAGACAAACTCAACTGCAAAAGGGTTCAGTGAAAATCTCCAGCCACCGCAGGCTGTGTCTACTAGAAGCAGAAAATACCTAAGGAAAAGACAGATCAAGACAGTGTGTCCTGTAAGTTTGTGCCACCCTGTCAGTGATGCCTTGGGTTAAACAAATGCATCTGCTTGAGCCTCGTTTTTCTTGCCCTCCATTGAGATATGGCTCAGACCACAGAGAGCATGGTATCTCTCCAACACAGGGACCTGAGCTGTTGCCAGAACAGAGACCATTCAGCACATGACCAGAAGAAATTAAGATATTTTTTCTATTACAGCAAGCACTGCTTGGTCTCCCTGCTTGGGCTGTGCCACAGGAGAGGCTTAGTTAAAAGAAATGGCAACTGCAGTAGAGGTCCCTGCCTGAGACTAAAGCTGAAGCTCAGTTTTACAAGGAAACAGATGCATTATGAATGTGCAGGCATGCAAAATTAATTTAAACCCACCCTGAAAATAGGGAGCTGAAAGATGCTCCCTTGTGGAAGCAATCCCAGCAGTGCTGCCAGGCCATGCCCACCTGACTGGGCAGAATGGGCTGTTCAACACCCACCACTTAGAGCAAAGACAAGGCTGATGCTGCACATCAATTCCTGTTATTTTATTTACAACCCCAGTGCTGAGATGTGTAATGGCTAGGTGGGGCAAGGTACGCTTCCATACTCTCTCTCACTGATGGATCAGGGGAAAGCTTTGCTGCAGATTCCAGTGATCAGCAACAATTATCACATAAGGCTGGTGACCGCCCATAAAAATGCAGCCACCAGCTCTTCCCTCATGTGTGATCACAAACTGGGCATCCAAAAAAGTCCAGTCCTCTGCTATGGTGGATCCACAGATCTCTGTAATAATTTGGGAAGGCTTCAGAGGATGCTGTATTTTTCAGGTGATGGCAAGGTATCTACAAAATACACTTACTCCTGTAAGCAGCTCTCTGAGACATTTAAAAGTTCAATCTAAGAGTAATAAATATATTTCATAACCATCCCAAGGGAGTTCTTTCCTCTTCAATGAAGCTACTGTACTTGGCAAGGAAGCGGTGTGACATTTTTTCCCCAAAGGCTTTGGAGTGATAAATGATAGCTAAAATGAAATTTTCTATTAGGCTTAAAGCCTTGCAGAACAGGCTTTGAGAAGAAAGGTTTGGATTAAGAAGTCCAAAATTTAAGAATCCAGAAATGTAAATGTTAGAGTACTTGAAACACAGTCACGACTGATACACAGAGATTAAACTAATTTAAAGCAAACTCACAGACAATTCTTTGGTATGAAACAACTGAGGGATTGGAGGTATCTCTTACTGCCTTTCACACAATAAACTTCCCCTGAAAATGCACCATAAACTAAACTAACCTTATTAGAACATTGTGAAATTTCATTGATATTGAACTACATTCAGATATTAAAATAGTTCATCTTAAGTTTAGGTCACCAAATTATGAAGACTTTTTAAAAATCAAATTGGATTATTTCTCTTGTGGTTTTGAACTGTTAGCTGTATATGTGACTCACATTTTCAAAAGTTTTCATATAAAGATAATTTTATTTTTGTTTTAATGGAAACAGATGCAATCTCACAATCTACCAGGCTGGCTGGGTATTAAGAAAAATGTTCCAAAACTTCACAGTTAACTGTTCTTGACAGCTTAGTGTGGAATTTAGAGACATTCAAAAACTGTATTGACCCGTGAGAACCTTATTGAGATGGCACTGTTTAGGTCTCTCAAGTTCCTGTGAGAATGCCTGACCATTATGGCCACTTAGACTAAACTCAGCTCTGGATCTGGAGTCTCACATTGCCTGAGAGAGTGGAGTCCTGGCTGCACACTGCAGATGCCAGTCAGTCATTCCAAAGGGGCACAGCAGCTTGTGGCAGCACCCAGTGTGAAGAAATTTGTGAGATTCACCACCAGGTCTGAAGCTGAGAATCAGGACTAAAGAGCAATATGGGAATTAATCCTTTCAATACCTCCTAAGTGAAATAACAAGATACAAAGTGGTTGATTACAGGGAAAAAATGTACTTCTAAAAAACTTAATATACAATAATTTTTAAGCCTACACAACAAAAGTACAAGAGGCAGAAACTTCAGCTTTACCACGGTAGTCACCAACATCCTGAGCTGCACATGGAGAATCAAAGAGTTGTCAAAGGACCAGTACTTTTTAAAAAACTACACATCAGCTAAAGAGAGTTACATAATTACAGACAGAGCAATGTACTGACATGCTTTTTGTACCCACTTGGGTAATATTAGAATAAAAAGTCAGTGCCCTTAATATCCATTTGGATTCATTTCCTGGGGGTCCCACTCCCATTCCTAGCAAAACTCAGTAACTGAAAATAACTGAAGTAAAATGTTCTCTGTTTTCTAACCTGCAAGTGTCTGTCACACTGTGAGACATTTCCACAGGTGATCGAATGGGGCAGGGGAGCAGTTTATCGGACACAGAGCATTTCACCACCTGGGCACTGGTTCCAGTCCAGACTGAAATCGATAGTCCATGTTTAACAAAGAAAAAAAAAAAAAAGCCACTAAAACAGCCCAAAGTTTCCAGCAGCTGTTCAGTAGTATTTATTATACTCCCTGGTAACAGTGAACTATTTGTATAATCTCTCTGTACAAAATGTGGCATTAAAATAAAACCTTGGCCAAAATTACTAACATTTCAGTCCAGACAAGATTATTCACATGCCTAAAGTCTCCTGTCTTGGAGAATGACAACCAAGATGTGTTTTTTCCCAAATGACCGCAATTTTATAGCAGATGCTGCTGACCTCCAGCAACATCCAGACTGTGGCTCTGGGCTGCCTCCTTCTATCAGTTATAATCTGTATTTTCACATGACCCTGATCACAAGGGTGTAATGCACAGAGCCAACAACAGACTGCATTCATCTGCAGACACATGTGTCGAGCCCCACAGACTCCTTTTGGGGGAAAATCTATATAAAACTGAACACAATGTCAGGCTGCTGCTGACCCGGCTCTCCAGAGGCTCCACTTGGCTGCCAGCTGACCCCATCCCTGCTCCCCACACCGTGCCTGCCTGGACAGTACACCAGTGATAATGGGTCCAGGCACTTCCAGCCAGAGTCCAACTATCCATGAACATTCCTACGTGCTGGGTCGTCTGACACAAAGCGAATGGGAATTCCACATTCCACAAATGGAATGGGAAATACACTTTATTCAAAAAGCACCTGAACACACTCAGGTAAGTTGGAGTACAGCCCATAAGTTTCTGTCAATGCTGTGCTTACAAACAAAAATGAGGAGAAATCTTATTCCAGAGCAGGGTTCTCATTACCCTCAGAGGCAGATGGAGGTACCAGACACAGAAAATACCTGATACTTGACGCTGAATTATTGCAATAACATACATATGGCATATGCAGCTTCAAAAATTGTGCCTGAACACTGGTATCCCACAGAACCACCTGCACCTTGTTTGGGGACAGGACCACAGGCAGCATTCACATGCACAACCCCGCCTGGCAGATGTTTTTCTGTTTGCTTGTTTGTTTCTTTTTCAGAATAACTAACTCAGCAGTCCCTGTTTGCAGAGTCTCATAACAGGGCTTGGAAGTGTGAACTGCCCATTTAGGTCAGTTTTTGGTTTTGTTTTTTTCTTTTACCTGGGATCTCAAGGTAACATTTACATGCCCTAAATACCTTAGTATACTTTTAGAACAATTAGGTGATCAAGCAGAGCTGTAGTCATGTATTTCAGCCAAGCAGCCATTAACTACTGGGAGCAGCAGCATTAGCAGTTGGGAGTTTATTTCCGAGAACAAGGATAAAACATTTCTCCTGATCCATAAAAAACCCCATTTGAGAGTGTATACAAAATGAGAGGGACATTAATATTAAATGAGAAACCACAATGAGACAAAAAAGATGTGACATAAAAAAGCAAAAATTTCAACCAGAACACAAATCTACTGAATGTGAAATAGAAGAGGGCAAGAAAGAGGGAAGCAGAAAGATCATCTAGAATGCTTTAAACAGAACCATCAGCATTTTGAATAGTTACATTTTAACTAAGTTAGAAACAACTTGATGAGATTCCATGACCAGTGTCATACAAGAGAGCAGACTAGAGGATCTAAGGTTGCTTTCCAGCTTTAAAATCTATGGCCCTATGAACAGAAAAGGAAGGAAGTTTGATTGGCAGCAATGGAGACATAGCTATACAAAATGTTATTTCAGGCAGAGAAAACATACTGCCAAAGATAGTAAGAAAATACGTCTGACATATGCATGTACATGCTCTGTTCTCTACTACCCACATCAGTACTTACGTATTTAATGTACAAATTGGCAGGAAAAAAGCCAACACAAAAGGATACAGTGGGTCCCAAGGGAATGGCTTCACAGGTGCCATAAACCTGAGAAAAACTTGAGAAAATAGGAAAATCCTTAGATATGGTTGGTCTTCAGCCCTGCCGAGAGCACAAATAGTGAGGCCACAGCCCAGCAATTCCTTGGATTGCAGACGTATCTGCCTCAGCCACCTCAGCCTTGCTCCACCATGCCCAGGGTGTGCAAGAGCAAGGCACTGTCAGGGAAAGGGCTGGCCCAAGAACAAGTTGTTCCAGCTGCTCACAGCTGCTGGACACTCCCTCAGGATTTGGGGACAGCTGGCACAAGTTGGGTAGCCAGCACTTCTCAATAAACAAAGGAACACGTAAAGGACAAAATATAGACCAAGATTCCTAACAAAATCATAGTCAGCAGCAATCAGCTTTGATGTATTACATCAAGCAGAAAGAAGCACTAGAAGCTTTTCTGGAGAGTTTGGAAACAAAAACTTCAACAAGTATGAACTGGCACTGCTGGATACCTTCAACTCAGTATTTTTGTCACACATTAGGAGCAAATTTATCCCAGAAGTTAAAAAGAAATAATGTATGCAAAGCAATACTTACAAAGCTGTATTGCTGCTGGCTTTAGTGACAACCACACTGATTGTATTCGTACACTGAGGCATCAGGCTTTTGGGAGAATGTGCTCCAGCTTCCAGAAAAGCTCCTGCTGTAGGGATGAGACTGAAGAAGCCCCTGAATCCTGTTGAACTGCACACCAAAGGCTGTGCCTAAGTCAGTTTGCACAGTACAACCACAGTGACAGGAAAACAGAACTGTTTACACCCAAGAGCTCTGATTCCCTCTGAGTAACCCACCTCCCCAAGGAATCTCGAGCACCAATTCCTCCTCCCGGAGGGTCCTGATGATTTCCTACAACAACTGCCAAGTACAAGTCTCTGGGTGTAAGGTTTGCCATAGCTTATCCTAAATAAGCGGCAAATGCACTACTTCAGAAACTGCCAAAAATACACAATGAAACCATCACAGTATTTCATTAAATCAAATCTTTAAGATTGTCGTCGTGCAGCTCACTGTAGGGCATTTTAAAACTAGTTCCACAGAAGCCATTGCCTGCTTGTGCTGTGCCTACACAGATGAATATATGCAAAAGCCTGCAGCTCGTGAAGGTACAGTCATAGGAAAAAAAAAGAAAACGGAACAGAACCAGGAACCAAACTCCCACATATTTGCCTTTTTCAGCTAATCTTGCTAATAATAGCACAATTGTTTCCTTGTAAAGGAATGCAGGGAGGTTTAATTATCGAAGTAAAACTTGATATTTTTAAGGCTGGGGGAAAAAAATGAAACCACCTTCCTGTATTTCTTAGCCTTCAGCACAAGGACTGTACTTAGAAACAGAGATCTCAAATTTAGCATTTGGTGTCACTGGAAATTTTAGAGCTATCACTCTCCTCTTTTCTTCTTCCCAGATCACCCACCATCACACAGCACACCAGCTCCCAAGAAAAGAAAGCAGTAATTTCTGAATTGCTGATGTAAATTTTTGTACAGTAAAAGGGATGAAGTCAAGAAAGATGCCTTGACTCTTCAATGTCTGTATTGAAATCAAAGTGCCATTCCCAAACAAATGGTCTCATATCTTGATCTCCATTCCTTTACCGCCTCCAGCACTCGTCAAACTCATAAACCATCTTGCATTCAGGCTATTTTTTGAGTACTTCAGATGGTGGAACAAAGACGTGGCAACCATAACTTCATTTTCACGTTTGGAGTGTGATGGCCAAAGCTCCAGGGCACTCAGCAGAGTACCCTGGTAGGTACTGTTAGTCTGTAACAACCACAGTAAGATCCAGACCACATCAGACTTCAGACAACTCTGAAATAAAATGATAATATAAAGGGGCTTCCCCCCTTCAGTTCTAGATTTAAAATCATTAAGCCATAAAACCTGTAAAGCTAGAAACTAACATTATCATATACTTGCAAGTTCAAGGAAGTAGACAGAATTCTGAGACTAAGCTGTATTTAATTTCTGCCCACCTGTCACTGGCTTTGGATTGATATGTCATCCTGAGGAAAAACAAAAACAAAAAAAACCACAAAAACAAAAACAAAAACCAAACCAAACAAAAAAAAAAAAAAACCGAAAAAAACCAAAAACAAAAACAAAAAAAAAGAGGTACCAGATTTCTATGTTCTTTCTGTTGAAAAGGAAAAAAATCTTTCCCATGTTCTTGAGTACCCCATCTATTGAAATACACAAGTAAACGTTAAAATAATTATAACTAACAGCAGTAGTCTCATTTATTTATGATGAATAAAACATGATGGAGAGCTGTCATAAAAAAGACAGAGATCTAATCTCCTAAGACACACAAGTGCATTTCCTGCTCATGTCAGTAAGAATAAACAGCCCTGTGCAAAGCCCAATGAATTTACTGGGACTTAAGTGCCTCTGTCATATAGGAAAAAATTACTCAATATTACATGTTTCACATACAAAATGAAGGGGAAGAAAGGGGGAAGACAAAAGAGTAATAGTAGAAAACACAAGAAATATTCATTTAATTCAAATTCAAATTTACACTCCATTTCTTCTAGGTTTTTGTGATCAGTGAAAAAAAATCAATATTCTTGACCCCACAGGAAAACTGCTTAGAGCAGGGTGTTTCTGCTGAAAAAAAATATTATTCTGAATGACATCTCTAATAACCTGTTTTCAGCAAAAAGGAAATTCAATGGACTTGAGGTTACTTGTATGCTCAATTTTGTGATATTTTATCCAATATTAGCCTATTTGTTTCCTCAGTGGTTCAGTGGGAAAAGAAACAGCACCACAGACACACACAAAACTGCAGGACACACATTAGTAATTCCATGCAATTGCACAACAGCCAATTACCACATTTTGGAAATACAAACTGGTGTTTAGCCTGCAAAGTACCTGAATATTCCTTCCACACTGTTCAGCTTTGCTAGACCTCAGGTGAAACCTGGCAATCAGCTGTGGGCACTACACATTATCTCAGCACATCCTAAAGCAGTCTGGAGTTACTTAACAAGGAAAGACAGAGGTCCAGAATGTTTCATCTGTGCCCTCTTTAGTGTCCAGGTAAAGGCTTTATAAATCACCCAAATGAGATACTATGCAGCTGATTCCAGACAAGAGCAGGGAACAGACTGGACAATCTCTCTAGTTTAATCCAAACCCTATTTCCTAAGAATATTAGCAGTAAAGTCCCTTTCTGCAATCCCAAGTGAAATGGCTTTGACCTAAGGACTATAAACCTCAACAAACCCCACTTTCTATTACTGCCATAAATTCCACATCCATTGCAGTGCACCAGCCCAAGGATCTCAGCAATACAAGCCCAAGTTGCACAGTTGCCAGGGCCCAGCTTCTCAAAATGAGGAGTTACCACATTGTGCATGAGATAAAATAGAGAACTTCAAAGACAAACGGTGACAGCTCCGGTAACATTTCAGATCCATGTAAGAAGTGAGATGATTGCTGACATCTGAACATCTGAGTAGCAGTTCCATTTAACAAAACGGAAGGAATTATTTTCACATATTCAAGGGGGAGGGAAAACTGAACTATTTTTAAATTCACAGTTAGCAAAGTCCCACTTTATTCATGAAGGTTAGCCACAGAAAACCAGTCTCATGGTCTAAACAGTGCGCTGCTGCTCAGAAAAGCAGATATAAGAAAACCACCTTTTCTTAATAGACATGCTCTACATGTGACACACAGATTAACTCTGGCTGCTTTAGAGATTAAAATTACTTTTCTCCTCATTTGCAGCTCTTTGCAATGCAAAATCCAACAGAAACTGAATGCAGGAACTAGACTGTTTCTGGGTCATACACCATTAGACCTGTTAGTTAAATGCCAGTTGCAAAGCTGCTATTCCTGGTTGGAATGTGTAAGCCACAAAAAACATGGCCTGACATTCAATTTATAGGGTTGGCACTTGGGCATCTGGAGACAGGACAAATTTTTCATAGATGATGCATATTTCAGCTAGAAGTCTTTAAAAGGCCCTGAATAAGGAATGCCACGTTCAAAGAACCAGTATTAAGATTTTTGACACACATTAGACATTTCTTTAACTCACAAATTTTCACAATCTTATGTTCAATTTGTAGAAATAAGCAACCAAGAAATCACACTGATCAAAATGCTCTATTTTTAAAATAATTTAATAACTGTTAAAATAAGAAATTGAATGCATGGCTTCTGAGACACTGGCCTGCAGTATAGAGTTCTCTGAAACTAAAGTGATCTGTTACATGAAAGAAATACTTTACCAGATAATTAAACTTCTTACTCTGCACTAGAAAACGATTCAAGAAAAAATCAAATCTGGACTGATGTCTGCAGGGATGTTTTCAAATGCATGGTTTCTGTACAAAATTTATGTACTTATTACATTTATAAAGGCCTGTGATTTCCTTAAAGACTTGAAATGTTAAATTATTTCCCCCCTGGTTCTAGTTTCTATTATTTTTGATTGCTTCAAGAGAATAAACAGGTCACTCTGCTCATTGCTTCAGCCATGTGACACCATAAGACTGACCAAAATTAACAGAACACAAAAGATTTAACGAGGAAGAAAGAACACAGGAACTCACTTTAATTGCGATCACTACATTCTGCAGAACTAAAGGCTATAATATAGAAAACTGCTTTAGAGGGAAGTACAAAGGAGTCAGGATCTGGCAAGCAAATGTGATACACATGTGGTGAGTGTCATCAATCTTCCTAGAAGGAGATCTCTTTGTTGTTCTTCTGGGACAGTTTGTAGATGTCCAACTTGCAAAGTGTGCAAGGAAAGATTGGTGCACTTCTAACAGAAAATAGTGATGTTTGTAAAATACAAAGAGATTCAGGGACCAGCCCTGAAAACAGGGATGTTCTTGGTTGTCAGGGTAACGTGATCACCCCAGACAACAGAGACGTCAGCAGGAATGTGCAGCACACACTTGGTACCCAAGCACACAAATCTTCCTCCTTCCCTTTTGTAATTAAGCCACAAAGGGATACAGGTAATTGTTGGTAAGGTGGGGATCAGTCTTTTCTCTGTGTTAGGGATCCAGAAAAACCAACAATCTGGGTAATGCTTTAAAAACAGTCTTTACTGGTGTTACCCATCCAACTTTCCACCATTAATTAGAAGAATCAATAGATAGCAGAAAAACAGTGAACCATAGGGGACGATCCTTCTGTTTAATGCAGCAGTGTCCAGAAAAGTTGGTAAGATCCAATGACACACAAAATACTACTATTACTTTCTTTAGGGTAACACTCCTGTAGCTTTGCTTTCATGCCTATTGTGTGCATTCTCCCAAGAAGATAATAAACAGTTTTTCCAGTTTTGTGCAGCCTGACCTCTTGAAAGCTACATTGCCTCATCTATCAAACCAGGCTTCAAATCACCACCCAGCTGCAAACACACAAAGATTCAGATATGCAACAGAATAAATGACCAGATGAACAAGTCTTGCTTGTGTGCCTTGCTGATGATCCTATAAAACAAAGTGAAGTCTTATGTCTGACAAAAGTAAAAATGCAAATTTTGAAGGATTATGAGAGTGGATACAGTTCACTGATCCCGCAGCATTACCAATGAGTCCTCATAGATCATTCTTCTATTCCAGTTTACAAGTTTGTTGTTTTGGATAGACTGCTGTGGTTTTACCAGGCAGGTACCTAAACATCACCCAATCTCTCACTTACTTCCCCTTCCGGTGGGATGCGGGAAAGAACTGGGAAAACAAAACAGCAGAATTTGTGAGTTGAGATAAAGACAGTGCAACAGGACAGGAATTGAAGTTGTAGTAGTAGTAGTGGTAGTAGTAGTAGTAATTATAATAATAATAATAATAATAATAATAATAGCAACCAAATATACAAAACAGGAGATACACAATGCAATTGCTCACCATCCACTGACTGATGCCACCCAGGTGCCAGGTGCAGCCCTTGGCTGATTTTTTCCCTAATTTTTACACTGAACATGACCCCAAATGGTGGAATACCCCTCAAGTCAGTTGGGGTCATCTGTCCCAGCTGT
>VYXD01008114.1:777871-861067 GCA_013397195.1 Hylia prasina | reverse complement strand
GTCTGGAATATCCCTTTGGTCACTCGGGGTCATCTGCCCCAGCTGTGTCCCCTCCCAGCCTCTTGAGCATTCCCGGGCTCCTTGCTGGTGCGGGGTGGGGAGAGGCAGAGAAAGCCTCAGCACTGTGTAAACACTGCTCAGCAACAACTAAAACATCACTGTATTATCAACATTATTCTCATCCTAAATCCCAAACACAGCACTGTACTAGCTACTAGGAAGAAAATTAACTCTATCTGAGCTGAAACCAGGACACTCTGAAAAATTCTGCAGAAAGCTATCCAGCAGAAAAGAATTCCCATGGAGTAGAAAACATTAAATATTCTGAATTTTGAATAATAAAGTTGACAAGAATAGCCTCGTGGGTTTTTAATCTTACTCTGTGTCATTGCTGTTGTTTTCTTTGAAAACTATCTTCTTAAAAAAGAAAAAAGTATTTAAATCACTTTGTTTAAATCCCTCTAGAGGCTAGACCAGCTCTTTAGCACTATGGAGTGAATAAAACATTCACTCACTAAAAGGGATACACATTAATGGTTGTGCAGGAAGAAGAAATAATATGATTTTTTAAAAATTCAGGTACAACTAAATTTATTTTTTCATTGTTCTGATATTAAAAGACAATTTATACTCAGCAAGGACTAATGGATGAGGGAGGCCAAAACAAATAAATGGAGAAAAGGCTCAGGAAAAAAGATGGAAAACATTACCTCAGTTTTCAGAGTAGCAAATTGAACAATCAATGTAGGTTAACATCTACACTTTTACTCCCAGCCACTGTTGGGACTCTTTGCATCTAATTTTGTAACACAGCTCTGCCCAGTTGGTGAAAGATTCTGTTTCTTCGCTCCTGGAGTCCAAGAAACTTATCTGTGCTTGCCCTTCCCTCTTCCCTCCCTGGATATGTCATAAGTTGGCCAGTGTGCATTTAGGGCTAATAGGTCATATGCAATAAATGAAAATCTTTCCACAACAGTTTCACAGTCAATACAAGATACCAGTGAGCTTTCTCTGTTCTACTTGAAACTGAGTTGGTGTTGCTAGCATAAATATTTACTTCATAACCACAAACACACGTACACCTTCCCACACACACCCCTGTGACCATTATGTAGCTACATGGCTCATATTACCCACCTACAAGTAAAGAAGTTTTTCAAGTTATAACCTGAGATGTCTTTTAGCAGATGTAGGAAACCAATGGCCTGAAACAGCAGCTGGCACTGAAGTTACCTACAGAACTGCCATACCTTCAGCTAATATCCTGCTTTGCATAATTTACAGATAATTAACGATCTCAAGTCTGTTTCATCAATATGGGGATGGCACTTCCCACATTTTGGCAGAAAAGGCCCCTTGCCCCTGTGCATTCCCTCCCTGCCTCAGCCCAGCAGGTTCCCCCAGTCCAAGCCACACACCCCAGAGCTGCTGGGGAAGGAGCCCTGGGGTTCCATCAGTGCTGCTGCAGGACTGATCACAGAAGAATCGTAACAGCCAGGAAACATCGACTCAGCTAACACAGGAGTCAGGTGACAGATATAAATTATAAATAATAACGTTCCGTTTGTGTTTGACAGCAATCATCACATGCACTACAGATAAATAGTAAAAGAATTAATTTTTACGTCTCTTTTTGTTTGTTTCATATTAAAAAGTTCTTAAAACCTCTTGCAATAGCTGCTCTACCCTGTGATCTAAAATACAAATCGAACTCTGGCAAGGCCAAGCCCATTAAGTTTAAAGTCTACATCCTCTGGAGTTCCTTAGGTAATAACAGATTAAATCCTTTTTTTAATCATCGTATTGTTTTCAATTCCACTTGACTGACATCAGACAGGAACAGCAGCTCAACACCTTTCTTAGAGAAGCTCTGCCACCACCTGGCACAAGGCAGGTGGGGATTACAGACAGTATGAACCAAAGGTCAAAATGGCCCTAAAATAACATGAAAGCTGAGCTGGATCTCAAAATCACTTCACATTTCTAGCTGCCCTTATGATTTCTCATCTAACCTAAAAGTAGAGTTTTGTCTCCATGCTTGGCAACACAAATTTACTACAAAATTCTAGAAGTTAGATAATAAGACATTATAACTCATGTTCAGTTCTTCAAAGAAAAGAAATGTGATAGGGGGAGGTAAAAATCCAATGAATTCCATAACTAGGAGTTTATCTGGGAGATGTATACATTTAGGCAACTAGCTTAGAAAACTTAATAGGTGATCTCAACGTGCATTTGTAGACAAGGTCAGGTATGATTCATCTCTTCCTGAACTCTTAGATACTTACTGAATTCCCAAATAAGAGTGAAGTCAAAGAACTGCTAGACATATTTGAAGGAATCAGATGGTTATGAGTCTTATACATAGAATCAGCAAAATGCTTTTTGTAACTCTTAACACAAAATTCCCAGGCTTCACTTGAAGGCCTTATCCTAAATACCCTGCTGCAGAAGGACATCTATTCTTCTATCCCAGAAGAAATGAGTAACAGACATAACTCGGGAGAGGATTAGGCTAAATATAGCTAATATTTGGTTTAAAACATATCTATAATCAAATCTTGATTGGCATCAGTCTTCTCTAATTGGGTCACATGAATCCAGATTCCTGTGTGCAGTATAAGTGCTGTACTCAACTGCTGAATTTATTATGCTTCCCATTAAAAAATGGCCCCAGCACAACTGGTACCAGTGACCCTTCATGGTTTTGTTACTAGCTGCCAAAGGGTACAAGCTGGAGAGCTGCAGAAGGCTCTGGCCAATGCACTGGCTTGGAGTTTTTATTTTATTCCACAGCCTACACCCTCTCCATCCACCCACCAGGTATCTATTTCTCTCTCTCCACTGTGGACTTCACACCTTCCTGGTTTTGCTGATCCTTGACTGCTCTAGGATCTTCTTTTTCTTCTTCTTTTTCTACTAAAACCTCAAGAGCTAGAAGTCAGTTCTCAATCATTTATCCCTGTGACATGAGGTGTTTTTTATGTGTGCATTCAAGTATGTCTGTATGATACTCCAGGATCAAGGATGATCTCTGCCTCCCCCTTTCAAGCACAAAAGAAATCAATGTAAATACTTCAATAGTAATGTCATAGCCATTCATCATTTCTTAAAACTTAAGATCTCTGCTTTGAAGTGATAACAAGTTAAATGACAGTACTGGCCCCCTCTGTAATTATGTCCTTTTATATGGCAAGTTTGCTGGTATACAACAGCTGGTTTTATTACTATTAATGCTGCACGATGACTACAAAAAATCTGACCTGAACGGGATAAAACCAAACCCAGCTGTTTCATCTCCTTTCATCTATTCACATCTCAAAGGGGGCTTTGTGCACAATCGGTTTCCACTGAAGAGCTGAAAAATCACGTGTCACAACAGGGGCCCGACGTATGTGGGTCAGGGAATAACCAGCAATCCAGGGCCCCGCGGACGGAAATCTCTGTCCAGCCGATTCTCCCCCGCTTAATCTTGCCAGGAGGAATTGGCACCGAGGAAAACAACGAGCACTCACTCGCTCCACTCAGTTTCCACAGTGAATAAACACAGAAATGAGACAGTCGGCATGTTCAGTTGTAGAATCTGCCCTGAGAGTCCAGATGAGCGGTAGGAACAGAGAGGAAAGGGTTTTAGTCTCCAAAACAGGAAAAACGGAACCCAAATTTAGATCCATTACGTTGTTTCTGCACAGAATATAGAAATCAGTCTCTTTTTCTACCACAGCAAATGACTTCTCGCAGCCCTCTCCCTGACACCCTCCTTAGTTACCCTGGTTTCACAAACCATACTTCTGTCACCTCAGCAGATACAACAGTGCTGCCCACCAACTCAAGATGACAAAAGCTCAAACACAGAACATTTTAATTACAGATCACTTTTAATTTTACTGGCAAAGAATAATAATTAGAGAGCAAAATAAGCCCACACAAACCCAAAAACATCCCAAAGATACTCCATGGACTTCACCAAGGTACACCCGTAGTTGCCATTTAACGATCCCAGATGTTGTTACTGGCAAAGCTTGGAACTAAAACAATTTTACAGAATCATCTTAGGTACAAAATTCACTCCCCAAGATACTGCAGTGGTTAATTAGTACAGACTTGAGATGACAATGCCAAGAAATTATACATGTAATGTACATTTGAAGGTATTATTTAGCCATGGCTCTGATATGGGTGACTTTTTTCCTCAAACCAGTAGTTACATTTTAACAAGACATTCAATACGTCACTTTATGTAGCCTGAAGAAATTGAATCATTCAAATAGATGTTTACTTTCAACAGACATACCTATTAAAATAGGATGCAAAGAACAAGCATGAGCAGCATTATAACTGACTGCTGTGTTTCCTGTATTTCAAGTTGTCAGTGTAACAATTAACAGTGTGGTACCTCCTATGTCCTTTAGTGACTTAAAGAATCAGTCAACTTTATAAAAGCACAGCTGTTAATTGAATTTGTGCCAATAGTGGCACCTTGCATGGAGGGTAACCCTGACCTTGCACAGCCAGGACTCACTGAGACCAGCAGCCTGGGTGCCAACCCTGCACCAGCTCCAGTGGGATCAGTGAGACTTCCCTGGCCTTTGGGAGCTCTAAAGTGTATGCAACACAGTCCAGCAGAAATAAGGGTGTCTTGAACCTGGACACACCCCAGCACAGAGTCAGTATCCCACAAAACTTGGCAGGAGTGAAGAGCCTGGAGGGGAACAGTGGAATACAGAGCACAAACACCCAGAAGACAGAAAATAATTAGCCTCAAGAGAAAAGTCTAAATCAAAATCCTCTCTGCTTTTCAGCCCAAGACACACATCATCAGGGAACTGTGACATTGTGCAACACAGCATTTCCCTCTGCACGGACAAGTACCCAGTGAAAAACATTGCCCTAAAACTTGCATTGTACTGCTCAAAGCCACGATGTCAGAGCTGCTCTGAGTTTTATTTGGATCACAGGGCAATATTTTTGACCCTCCTCTTCACACCAAAATGTCACAGTGGAAAAGCTCTCCTCAGAGTAACAACCTGACACACTCATATGTAAGTGAAGAAAATTGCATTCGCACCACTACACCAAGAAAGAACCACACATCTTTGTTAATTAACATTATTTACATAAAACATGATTTTGGTGGTTTCCTACAACCAGCCTTAAGCTAACGGATCTGACACAGGGCAATGCAGAACTTCACACTGCTCCAGATCTCCGAGTTTCAGGGCTGAAACCTTCAGGAGGCCTGAGCACACTTTGGGTGACATCTGTCAAAAGTGTCCTTTAAGGGACCAAGGCGAAGAACAACAGTATTCAGATTTCCAAAATATCTAATATGCAAGTTATTGGGCACTTTTATCAGCTGCAGGACTTTTACAGTCTTTTATCTCAAGTTAATGGCTCAAGCAATAATTTACAAAAAATCCCTAACTTGAAGTAATGATGTAATAAACATTACGAACAAGTTCTTTGGGATTCTTCTAACACATTGCAAAAATTGAACCACAAGCAGAGAAAAAACAAAGCACAGCAAACCATTTGCACAGTCCTGTTAGAGTAACTCCACTGCAGTAACCATTCTTTGCAGAATTAAGAATTCAGTGTTACAAATCATGATGTTCTATTAAAGCCTTGGAGACAGAAACTCTATAAAATACATTTCACTATTTTGGCTGCTAGTGCAGCCAGAAAGTACAAACAAAAAAAAAAAATAGTCGCGAGCAACAGATTTTTATTTTATTTTATCTGAACTAGCCATAAATTTGTATCTGACACCAAAATACCTTCATTTTTAGCATTATGTAGGCAATAAAGGTGCAGGATAAACTGTAGTCATATCAAATACACATTAGAAACAAAAATATTTAAAAGTATCATGGAGAACCACTTAAGTTTTGATGATGGATACAAAGATAACAGTACAAAATTTCCAACTTGGTAGACCAACTCAAATCAATTTGTTATGGAGATTAAACACTTGGGAGTTTAATTGCACATACCTGTGTTACCACATAACAAAAATAAAACCAGAGATAAATATTTCTAACATCTGATGCTTTCACTAGTTCCTTTTATCTTACATGCTCTGTAACGTGTGAAAGCATCAAGGATAAAATACATGGTCCCTCTTCTGAAGGTAGAAGATTAAAAGTTAGGTTTTCATAGCTCTAATACAGTCTTAAAGGGGCAGGTAAACCAAGCAGATACATGCCTGCATGTTTCCCTTCCCAATTTTCTCCAATCCATGCTAGGAAATGAGGATTAAAGATCAAGGCAGGCTTGATCTGCTAACAAGTGGGCCGAGGCAATGTGTGAACCTCGGACACCAGTCCCAAGGTTGTCCTCTGACGTGGTGCAGCTGATAACTTGTTTCTGCAAACCCCCACGCAAATGTAATGAGTCCTGGTGTACCTGCAAGGTCACCTTGGCTACTGCTGCCCATCCCCACTGGCACTGCCCAGCCCACTGCACCGGGGTAGTGTCGCTGTCGGTCCCCTCGCAGCACCAGGAGCACAGGGAGCCCCAGGTGAGTCACCCTTGGCTGGAGCCTACTTCCCTCCAGTGGCTATAAAGAGAGCCAGAAGGACTGGTTCTGACAAGGCACCTCAAAGTTGGCATCTCAATGAAGGTAGATGAATCCTACTCTTCACCCTGGAGTCACAGTTCCTCCTCTGATTTTCACCTGAGGCTGCACAACTACACAACACCCACAGGCAGGACTTAAAATGCATCCTGGCCAAGAACAATCTGTAAAGCAGGAGGATACAAAATTTTGACAGTTTTATCATATCATAGACCTTCTAAAAAGAAGCCATGCAGGGAAAACAATTACTGCCAGATAACTGTATGTTTTAATGGGAGTGCAGATCTCCTCTGAAAATTAACTTCACAATCATGTTGTAGGGATATGTTTATTGCTCCTCAGTGATAAAAATAAAACTATCATTTCATTTGACTGCGAGGGCTGAAAGCTCCATCAAAGCTTCAATCTCCCTGGTTTACACAGCACCACTAGCCCCATTGCTAACGCCACATTAGCACTGCCATCCTAAGAGATGCAAAAGTCAAGCTAAATATTCCTTTGGTGCCCAAAATAAAGAGACAATACTTGAAGCTGCAGAGAGAAAGGTAGTTACATTTTAACATTTTACAATTTTACCCAATTTTACCATCTGTCATATTAACAGATTATAAATAGATCTAAAAATATTTACTGAAGGCCAAATTCTGCAGAGCTTCATCTACCCAGCGGTGTTATGTAAGAAAGGGTTTCAGAAATGCACTGAGGCTGATGTTACAGCTCTAGAAATAATGTCTTGCGTTTTCATGCATTCCACTTTTTCTCCCAGTTTCTTAAACTGATAAACTTGCAGTGATGTTTTTCTCTTTCAACAAATCTCTAGTCCCTGATGATGATGAGCTGGAATGAAAACTGGCAACTGTGGCCCCTTTATGCCAGTCTTTCCTCCCTCGTCCAAAAACAGTTCTGCTGTAAATGCAACCAAAAATTACAGAAGGGCAGATTTAACTGAAACAGTCTTCAAAGATGATGAATTTAAATCTCCCTGAAAAACTTTTATCATTGTCATTTAATTTCACTGAGAAGATTTACAGTACTTGAAATATTTTGGCAAGTATAATAGATCAGTGAACCAGTGACACGAGACAGAGCCGATCTGGGTCAGGCATTTCTGCCAGCTGCTCATCCTGCTGCCTGCCTGTCTGGGGTCCCACACACCCAGCTCCACAGGTTGCTAAAATAAACTCCTGAATTTATCCCACACTCAGGCACAGTAAAGTCAGTGGTACTGACAGTGAAGGAGCAAGTTGCTCTTGCGTACCACATCTTATTCTTAAATGAAGACAGCCCTGGCTTTTAGGCCTACAACCAAGCATACTGCAATTTCTTTGCTATAATGGCAATGATAATAGCAGAATATGGAAGTTAGAAAGTTAACAACAATAGAATGTTAGCAAGAGTAATTCCATAGTGAAGTCCATTTTTCTGAGAGCATGGGGAAGTTTTTCTCACCCACAGCTTCCCACCAGTATAAGGAACATGCTCATGTTCAACAGCACATGTGGAGTTTCAAAAGCCAGAGGAAGACAGAGAGAAGACTCCTCACTGTTAACCTTCCCCTTTACTTCTACCTCCACATAGCAGAGGTAAACACCCAGGCAAGAGCTCACAGCAGCTAAGCTTCCCCAAGGCACAAGATTTAAGACCCTGTTCCTGCAAGCTCCATAGGGACCCACAAGGTTTGCTGGCCACATCCAAATTTCTCTGCAAAGCCACAGATGTTACCAACAGAGGGGGAGGGTGTTCCACATCACAACTCTAAAAGCAGTTCTAACTCTTTCCCTAGAGAATCTCACTTTAAAACACAACATGGTGGTCAAACCACAGTTTGCTGCTTGCTGTGACCTACCCTAGGTGGTGGCACGGATTCCCAAACCTTTCTGTATCATGCCAGCAGGTGCAACAGTGTTAGGCCAAGAGAGATCAAGTCCCCTTTGCTCAGCACTGGCAACAGCAAGTGAAATGCTGCTATGCAAAGACCTTTCTTGAGACAACCCAGGTTTTGGGCATTACACAGATGAGCATCCAGCCTTCAGAATGGTGTTTCAGCTGGTGGTGTATCAGGATCCAGTGATACCAAGGAAGATTATACAAAGCAGAAAATATTTCTAAACCTCTGTTTCACACAACAGCCTATTGAGAGAGGATATGAAGTCTGACTCACTGTAATCTTCATACATTTAATGGATTTTTCCACACTCCAGTTGGGCTCCATACCAACAGGAAGAAGGTTATTTTGCTCGGTGAAGATCATTAACAATTCATATGCAGCAGTTTCTGCCATATGTGGCTCATCAGCTGACTGCCTTGATCTGTTAACCAGTCTGCTGGTGGGGTTCTTCTAGCTTAAATGAGAAGCACATTATTTTATAGTTTTAATAATATTACCAAAAAATATACTAAAGCCATTTGCTGTGAAAGAAATGCTGCTTTTATTCAGAAAAAAAGGTTGTTAAACCATCCTCTACCTAAATGTGTTGCTCACTTTTTTCTCATTCTCCTCTATGCTTGCGGGGGAAGAAAGAGATGTGGGAGGACATTTGCAAGACATAAAAAGCTTCAGAAGTTTCCAATTGGTACCATGCACTGATAAAACCTTGTTTCAATTGGCCAGAAAACAAGATAAGAGAGAAAAGGGGGAAAAATATGTAGTAAAGAACAGTTCTCCCACTTCCTTCCAATCACTGTTTAGTTTACCAAGAAAGGGGTAAAAAAGTATCTTTCCATCAACATAGAAAAAGCAGATTTCAAAGCAGTTTTCTACAAATATCAGCACTATCTCTACTGCACTTCCTCCCTGCACTGAATCACCATTTTGCAAATATCCAAGTTTTGGTTAAACATGAGCAATTATAGCAAGCAAAAGAGAAAATCATGATTTCACTTCAGCTTTATGCAAAGTTATACTTATGGAAATCAATGAAATTATTATTATTATTGTGGAATGAGAAGAAAACGCAATTTACATTTCTCCAAGCTACTTACATTGTGTGCTCCATCTCAGGTGATGACACTGTCACCAGTATTCAAGACTCTGGTCAACAGCCCAGCAAATTTGTTAATTAATGATGGTTCCTCTACTCCACAGTCAAGCACATACAGAGTTACCTCCTGTATTTTGGTCCTTTAGTTGATACAGTAGTGACTTCATCTTCTCTTCATAATCCATATAAACCACTGTACTTTCAACATGTATTTCTAATCAGTTCATCTCAGAGTCCCAGAGCTGTCTATATGTATTACACAAGCAAAATTGACTTTGTCAAGGAAATAAAAACCTCCACAAAAGAAAGCACCACGAACAATCAATGTACCCATTCATTTGGATGGTTTGGACCAGAACAGATCTGTTTCCAGAAAAAAGGGACAGATCAAATATGACCTTCAGTTATTGCATCTACTCTTCGGATTCCTAATCCCACTCCATGAAGCCTGTATCTACTTCAGAAGGACAGTAAACTGAATTATTCCAAACCCAGTATTAAATGGTTTCTGCAGTGACAAGAAAACACAAGAGTTCCTAAGCAGCACAAAGATACTGCCAGAAAACAAGTTAAAGGAATTTTGGCTGTTTTCCTATAACATTTGAACAGCCAGAAATACAAATTTTACAAACACAGAAAAGGGTCATAAAGGACCATTCCAGCTGTGTTTGTTTTGAAATGAAACTTGTTTTAAAATAAAACTTAATCGTGGCCTCAGAACCAGAAAGATGGGGAAGGTCCAGCACAGGCAACTCCAGGGTTCTGCTCCTCACCTCTCATGGAGTTGGGGCAAACTGTGAATCTCCACAGCATTCTCAACACCCCTCACTCTTCATCTGCCTGGAGGGATTCGAAATGCTGAGATGTAATAGACAGCATTTTTAGTCCAAATGTTAATGGTTTCGTTAAATCTGAGTTCAAACTATTGATATTTTGTTAAAATTCTTCATACCATATTCAAGGGATTGGTACAGAGATTAGTAAGAGATTAGGTTATAGCTATTATTTATGTGTGTTCCTGTCCTAACATTTCCTTGGCATGGAGAGCTAAATTGACTGACTGCACTTTTCAGGAGTAGCTCTTAGATGGATGGTTTCAACAATGACCTTATTGTATTACCAAATATCTATCTCCAAAATAATAATAAAAAAAAAATTAAAAGAAAAAAAAAAAGAATTCTGACAATCCTAGGAAGCTGAATATCATTACTATATCAAGACTTGAGGAATTTGGTTTATGGAACAATAATAATATGGCATATTGTTAGCAAGATGAAGTCACCTTAGTGGTCACAAGAACAAAAGTGAAAACAAATTAAAATTGTTTCTCTGAAAGGAAGAGATGACTTGACAGACAGTAATCAAGAGTTATTTTGTAAATGGATTTGCTGATGCTTTCCAAAAGCATCAAAAAGGCTTAAGTTATTCAAAATAAAAATTATACTGTTTCATTTTTAAATACTTGTCTTCTCAATTTCATTTGTAATTAAAGTGGTTATTAGGATATACATATAACATGCAAGAAAGACTCTTCTGGCCTTATTTTTAGAAAATTTGAAACCTGTTTCTCTTTCTAATAGAAAAAATGAAAGCAAGATTTCTGTTCCAATAAAACAGTACTGAGATTTATTTTCAGTTTGACTGAATATTCAGGTAACACCAAAAAAATTATTTCAGTGGGACTGAAGAAAGGAAATCAGCCCAGAGCTGGGGGCCAGCTTCTGCAATGGTTTCATGGATTTGAGATTTCCTTTCTGATGGATTGACGCGGACACACTTTGAACCCATTTAGAGTTAAGTCTTCTTTTGTCCCTACACTGTTAATTAGCTTCAGCTTCTGAGCTGGAACAAGCAGCAGGGAAAGGCAGAAGACCTTGCATCTTGATCATGAAAACAAAAGCATGTACAAGTAAGATTGATCAGCACTGCAAAACTGGAAATATGTGAGCTAGAGGAGGCAATATTTTTCCAAGTAATCAACCTCCTCCAGAAGGAAAATGTGATCCTGAGGTCTCATATTAAGACAACATGACTGATAAAAAAAAATATTCCTAAGAGCTGCCTAAAATTATGAAGCCTCCAAACCTTTATGTGATATTGTTGCAGCATTTATAAGATCTGATTCACTGGTTGAAGTGTAACTCCCTTCTGCTTCAGCTCACCAGCTGAAAACACATCCCCATGACAACCCGGGAGCCGCGGAGGAGAGCACAACACCCAACCTGCTGCCAAGCACTGCCAGAGCCCTCCTCCAAAGAGGGACCTGCCAACCCACAGGAGCACATTTCTGTCACTGCTATGGGGCCTGGACATGTCTGTGTCGATCTGGATTAGAAAATTTAAATGAGAATGGCATTAGGTTCATGCCAACAACCCTAACACTCAGCCAACTTTTTAACTTCAACTGTGACAATACCATCTCTGCAATCTATTATATTATTTGTGTGAATAGTTTGGGAAAATTAAAATGTTATTTAGATGCCCAAATGTCTACCTCCTGCTTGAGCAGGATCAGTGACCAATGCAGACCTGCAGTATGAATCCATCACATCTCAGACCAGGGAAGCTGGTTTTCCTCCTCAACAATATGCAAAAGAAATCTGCTAATGGTAAGGTTTGAATTGAACAAAACATTATAACTGCATTTGTCTAGATCAACACTGCAGACAGATTATATTAATTTCACCACTAAAAGCAAAATAATTAGCTGCATTTATCACAAATGACATCAAGCACTGTGTATCTCTGCAGTTGTACTGCTCCTTCAATTATTCTACCTCTCTGTTACATAAGCTCCACTTTGCAGCTCCAGGTGATACAAGAAAAACCCTAATTCATATCACTTTTGTAGTCTACATTATAGCACAAAGAAAAATATGTAGGGAAAAACTGGGAAAATCACCTGGGATACTATTTTGAAGTGGTTCCACTTCAGTAACTTCATAAACATAGCTGTATGATCCACTTTGGGCAAGGACTTAATAGGTTTGGCAATTGGAGTTACCCAAGCATTGAAATGATCCCTGGTTAAAATAAAACATGACTGTAATAAGTTCAAGGTAGTTGATACTTGCATGCACTATTTCATCCTCACCAAATATGACAATTAACTCACACGGTAAAATCCCAGCTGAAAAGAAACTAAGAGCAAAACCCCATTACCTTAAAGCCATGGTGACCTTTAACTCTCCTAAAGACTGCAAAAATCCTGTTAAATCAGAGTCCCCTTATTACAACATTATGGTGAGTACATACAACTTGCCACATATTTTCTTGATGAATATTGCCAGAAATTGGTTCTGCAAAACAAATCCTACCATCTCTATCTTCAGGGGCTGGCAGGCTCCCAATTCAACCCTTCCCAGAAAGCATAAAATCACAATCAACAGAGTTCAGCTGGCATTTAGTGTCAGCTACACAGAGACAAAGCTGCTGGTCAAATATTTAATAGCTATTGCTGTTTAGCTCTTAAAAAAATTCTCATGTTTAAAACTAGAGTACAAGATTGAAACTTGGTATTTTCTAACATGGTATTTTTCAACTATCTCTCCTGACAACTTGTTCTGGTTTGTGTGCATCACACTTCCTATTATTTCTTAATCTGGTGAGTTCACTGCATTCATAAATTCAAACCAATTATACAGTGTAATCAATGACAACAACCCACTGGGAAGTCAGGCTCTAACTCTCCAGCATCTTCTGCATCCCTCCATCCTTCCTTGTCCATACTCATGTTCATCACCTCTCATGTGAACCAAAGCCACCTGCAAGAACAAAGCTGGTTACTGCTATTCAGAGTGACACTGCTATGTATGTGCGTTTTAGAAGCCTTTTAGGACACACCAGTTCAAAAGATGCCTCGTGGGAAACATCACATGGATGACACCCATGGAGGGCCAGGCAGCTTCCGGGAGCTGCCCCAGCTTCAGGCCGTGGCTGGGACCTGGCAGCCACGCTCAGGGAGAGCCCATGCACTCACTACCTGTGCCCAGCAGCCTGCAAACCCCACCTGTCTCCTCGACAAGCAATTCCACATTCTTTCTAGGAAGGATTTTAGGACAACTGCCAAAACATGCTCCTTGCATTGTTTCTGCCTCATGCTGTCACCATAAGGCCACACGGGACGGCTGGAGATGGGGACCTACCACCAGAGCAAATACAAGTGAGAGCAAATACTGGGATTTCCTAATGGACATGTGACCAGTGCAGGACACACAGGCAAAAGCAGGCCAAGAAGCCACCCAGGGAGCCAGTGCTGCTGCTCCACATGAAAGGACGGAGCTGGTGCCACAGCCCATCGTCTGTATTGATCCCATCCCACCAAGTGCCAAAGCCTGCATGGGCTGTTTTGAATGTTGCACCAAGTGCATTCTGGGGTGAAAGTGTAATTTTTCAAGGCAAATTAGACACACAAGGACTCACATTAATTACAGGTTCTGGGCACTGATCCATGGAGGCAGGTGCAGAAACCACAAGTTTACTGCTGCTTCAAGAGTTTTGCGATGGCAAGCCAGATTCTGTGTGTGTCCCGTCCCAGGACACAAGACCTTCTGTGTCTAAACAACAGGAGGGAAGAAGCACAAAATAACAAACACTCACATGTGAGTGCTGCTCAGAACTTTACTCTGAGGGAAACTCTGCTGGCTCTGTCACCAACAAACCCCTCTCCTGGCCTTCTTCAGTCTTTGCATTTACTTCATCTATTCATTTTATCAAAAATGTAAGAGCTCTACTACTGAAATGATCAGTCTAAACACACAAGGGTTTTAAGAGTTGTTTTTATTAGCTCCTTTAAAGAGTCAGAACAGGCTAAAACAGCATTCCTACTAATGAGTCACATCGGTGGGCTGCAAGAAAAGAACCTTTGAACACCACCAACAAAAATATTCTTTATAAGAGGCTGCTTACCATCACACTCTACCAGATAAAGCTTGGACAGTTTGTCTGAAAAGGTTACTGTTCTCCATTCCCATCACCTGCACCTACACTGGTGGGACCAGGGTCAATCTGAGAAATGACACCTTTCCTGCTTTTACTGAGACCAAGACCCAACTGTATGACCACTGTTCTGGCTGGGTAAACACAACTCCCTCTGAGGCCAAAAACCCCTAATTTGGGGTCATTAGCTGGCATTGGAGGCATTGGAGGAGAAGGTGTTTCTCTCCTCCAGAAGCTGAGCCCAGTGCCTTGTTCCCAGCCTTCACCAGCTGAAAAAAACACCACCGGTTTTTGGTCTCCAACTGACTGCCAAGGCAGACGCACAACACAGTCTCTTTTCTGAGGACAGATATGGATGAAGGTCCCACACACTTGTCGCACCCATTCCTGCAGCCGACACAAATCCAAGAGGGAGGACAAATGAATTCCCACAGATACTCAAAGGGACAAAATCAGGTACCAGTAGGAGAACACATTTCATGATCACCAAATCCCTTTTCTCTTCCTCTTGATCAACAGCCCAGACCTTGGAAATACCTTCAAAACAAAACAGGATCAGCACAAATCCTAAAATGAATTATTTTAACCACTAAAAGCCACAGACTGATGTAACTTCCCATACACCTTTCCCTCAACCAGGCCCTTAATATGTTTTCGATTATGTGAATAATTTGCATAATTAAGTTGCATTCAATACAGGTTTTTTCCAACTGGTCAGAATTAGTATTACCTTGGAAAAGTCTGCTGTCACAATGATTTTATTTCTAAAGGCAACCCCCTAAGCCTCTCTGGTTTCAATAGTTTAGTTTGACTTATCTAGGACAAATTTAGAGCAAATTTAGTGTAATTTGGATCTTAAAAAGCATTCTGAACCTAGCATTTTTACTAGTATTTCAACATCACAGCTGGGAAGTTCAAACATACAAGACAAATACATGCTCAAGTCCAAAAAGTCTTCACTGTGTACAACCACTACAATTCAGGCATAAACAATCCATTGTGCTGCAGCATCTCTGATTCCAACCCTTTTTTTGTAGGGAATTATGTAACATTTCTTCATCCAAAACATATTACTCTACTCCTTTCCCACCTGACCCTGCCCAGCCTGTTGGAGCTACAGAGTTTACACAAACCTCACAAGTGCTCATAAAATGCCAATTACAATCTCATTCTTTTTGATTTCCCCTGTTCCAGTCCTTGCCATTTTTTTTGGAGATGGGCCAGAAGCTCTTCAAAAGGATCTAGTTACTGTACAACAGTCCTGTTCAAGTCAGGAAGAGATACAGATGGCCTTCAGTGATTTCTTGTGTTCAAGGGATGCCAGCTCAGAGAACAATTGTGAATGGTTCAAAGACTGACTTAAAAACATCTTGATAAACAAATACACCAATAACCCTTGAATGAATTTGTTTGCCAATAATTAAATGCATTTAGCTTCCCAAAGCTGAAATGCCAAGGATGCAAATGTTCATTAAAACCTAAGGCACTGTAATCAATACAAGATGCAACACTAGTTAAATTAGCATAGTCTAGAGCTCAAAAGGACAAAAAGATCCACGAATCTGCATTTTTGTTTAAGGTGCATTGAATGTTAAATTCTGCTGCTTACAAGCCAAATGCTGTGTGATTCACTGATACTAAATTGCCCCAATGAAGTCAATAAAAATATTTCTGTAATGAAAAAAAATAATTCTGTTCTATGCTAACAGAAAACTTCATCCAGGGAAAATGTTTCTTCTTTAAATATCACATGAAAATGTAAATTAAGCAGTGGGTTGGTGCCTGCCATGTAGTTTAAATGAAGACAACCAAGGCAGATTTAACTTTGAATGCCAGGAAACTAGGATGTCTTCTGTAGATCTTAGAAAATATACCAAAGTACCAGTGTGACATTCCTAGTGAGCAACTGGTACTTCATGATGCTGCAGGCAGTGAAGATGCTTCAGCAGTCTTCAGGAACATCCTTACAAGCACCTATAGGGATGATGAACTCAGAGCCTAAAGTTTCACATATTTCTGGGCAATGTGCAAAACATTTCCACCATGTAAGGATGGAAATACCTTGTAAGATACTTCTGTTCCTACAAGAAAATACAACCCTACAAACTGAAAGGGCTGTGAAATGAATTTTAATTGCACCAAAGCCAACCCAGTCCTTGCCACATCAGTAACACTTCCCTCTTAACATCAGGTCACAGACCTTTGGGTGCAGACTGAAATGGAGGTGAGAGGAAAGGTTCCTCAGATGTCCCTGATGCTGTCCCTGTCCATGGCACTCATGCTGTCAACCCCTGCAGGGACACCAGGAGTAGCATCCCAGAGGGATGGGTCTTTCTAGGTAGGTTGACCAAAACAGCTCCCAGCAAGTGTGGAATAACATCAGTGTTGGTTCATTCCATTTCTTTTCTAGACATGTCAGGAACCCAGGAATAGAAGAACATACCCAGAAACTATCTGAAATTCAGTTCAGCCATGAAAAAAGGCTCTAACTTTTCTTTTTTTCCCTTCTACTAAGCAGATCTTGCAAGACAATCAGCTATGGTACCTCCCTGCATCTGAGTGGTGTCTGGTGTCTGTGATGCATCTATCCACAGACTATCAGTCTGGAGTTGGATAGCTGTAAAATCTGTAAAGCAGCTTTTGGAACTGAAAGGCCCCTGAAGTCTGAAGTAAAAGGACTTATTCTGATTATAACAAACAAATCCTATTGCAGCTGCAACAAAGGAATCCATTCTTTCTTGCACGAAAAGCCATGTATTTTTAAAAAAATCCTTCTTTTTTACCTTGCTGGTTATATATACAGTACTTAAAATAACTTTAACTAAAATTCACTTATCAGGTTACTTGAATTCATAGAATATATAGAAGTTCTAGTCAGAATTCCTGTCCCATTTTTCCATTGTTTGGCAGTAGAAAGAGTCACTGAATCAATCCATCTGGGGCCTGATCAGAAGCCTTGCAAATACCAATAGTGAGATTCTCTGGCTAGGATGTCACAGTTTTGTCAAATGAATCCATCTCATTAATCTGTTTTCCACTCCTAGACAATAGTTATAGACAGACACTCCTGGGCTGCAGTTCTTGTAACCCTCAGATGTCTAAAAAAAGGATCAGGTGAATTGTGTCCAAGCAAAAACTGTTCCTTTGTTACATAGGGATTCTAGTACAATTTGATCAGAGGCAGACACCCAAACTGCTATCTAACCTTACACAAGATCATTCACAGCTTCAGCAGCTCTGACAGAGTCCACCCAGGACCTCCATGCAGCCATTAGCCAAAATAAACCAATATTCTCCACTCAGTTGCCAGGACCCATCAGGGTCAAGAACTGAATGTACCCCTTCAGCTCTACTGCTACACGGGGCTGAGTTACCACAGCCAGTTCTATGGGAAATCTCTTCTGTGTTCTATATTCACGTTTCAAAAAACATACAGAAGACAAATGCCAAACAGAAACATTTTCTTTCAGTGCCACTTTTGTAAAAATTAAATTCTACATGCAATACAAGCTCTAATGTGTTGGACTGAAAATTTCTGTCCAAGTACCAGGAATGCATGAAAATCCCAGCTCATGACGAACCACACTGTGGTGCCTTCATTCCTGTGTGATGTGCCTGACTCTATAGCAAGAAGTAGGTAACATCCAAAGCTTGATACAGTTTACTCTCACACATCAGGGTCCTTATAAAGGCCCTAGCTATCACTTGGCAGTGCTTCTGCGTGTATCTGTATGGAGAATATTCCCTCCACAAGCTTACACAATTATGCTTCTGCAATGTTACAACAGCCAACAGGACATCCTTTCACCTGCTTCTTGAAAAGACACATATTTATGTGTCTTTTCAAGAAACAGGTGAAAGGATGCACACATTAGATAAATTAAACAGTTCAACAAAAACCACAGGTATTCTGCATTTCATTCTTTCTAAATTAATAATTCAAAGATGCTGAGCACCTGCATTTCTTACCAACAGCAGCGGAGCTGTTTCTTGAGTGCTTCTTCTGCACTCAAAAGACATTTATCACTGGTACAATAAGGAGGATATTATTTGAGTGATGACCTGGAGAGGCCTTATCCTGCAAGATGCCAAGTGCTTCCTGTGGTTTAAGAGTGACTCTTGTGCAGCCATGAGATCTGTCAACACTACAATACACACACCTTCCCTACCCTGCCTCCCTCTCCGCAATGTCTGCTCACCAGGACTTCTTCTGACCCTGGAATGTAACTTCTTTGGGGTAAAAATCACTTCTTTTTATACTTTTGTATAATAAACTGAAGTGACCAGGCCTGACACTGCCTGTATTACACATAAATAAAAATCAACACTGCGCATCTATAATGTTCCATCAGGAGAAATTAACTAGAACTATTCATATAATAACAGGGCTCCTTCTGTCTCACCTCAAATGTCACCGAGATAACTCACACTAGATATATCATTTTATTTTTTACCCTACCTGTTCGTAGCTGGGGGAGATAATACTCCATCTCATGTACCAGCTTTCATTTCTCATGTCTATTTATATTGTGAACTCTTATGACTGCCCCTGCCTCTTTCCACAACGCTCAACAGCAGTGCCTTGAACTATGCTCTACTGTAATTAAAGATCTATACCATTTATTATCTCCAGATCAGAAAAATGCCCTAGGCGGCTTAGCAAGACTAGATCTCTTAGACACCTATGGCAGTATATCCCTATCTAATAAACAGCCTAGATACAAACTGAAAAGATGCACTAAGAAGACCATGGGGGCGGGAATGAAGATGCCAGTGCAGTAGCCAGTAAACCATAAAGTCCCTTGAAGGAAACCATTGACATTGACACTGGTGGCGACAAATATTACTCTGTTTCAAAGGTCCTGACAGACCTTTTCTAAATTTAAATTCCCAGAATGCACATAAAGCTTCAGGAAATGGGAAGATTTCTTCTGTTGGGTAGGAATGCACCCATCACAGTACATCAGGATTTGATAGCATTAAAACAGGTATTGCACTGGCTTGAATACATTATAAAGTAATGCTCCACTTAAATAATGAAGTGTTGTAATACCCCTGGCAAAACACTAATCTATGCAGTGAAAGCCAGGGAAAAAGAAAAATGTGTCTTACCACATAGTAAATCAATTTCAAGTGTTTAGTAAACCTTTATAAACACCAAGATTTGAATGCCATGACAAACACTGCACTGAATCAGCCTGGAGGAACAGCAGGTTGAGGAAGCACAACCCACCTTGGGGCAGAGGGCTCATCCTGTGCAAGGACACCCTCCCAACACCAATGACTGAGATACAAACAGCACCTGAAGAATCAAACCTCCTCTGGTCTTGCAGGCTCTCAGCCTGATGTAAAGAGGAGTAGATGGAAATCAGACCATTTTTTCCTGCATGGCTATGAAATCCTGAAACCTCCTGCCATGGATAGGATAGTGTAGCAAGGCAAGGCAGGCTTTTTGGGTGGTCCAGGGGAAGGGAGAATAGGCTGCACCACTTGCATCAAGGCCTACTGCTCAGCCACCTTTATATTTAAGTAAAAAATAACAAAAAAGACATCATATTTCACGACAAGGATGTAGTCAAACAAACTTGCTAAAACACGAGGGCCCCTTGCAACAATGGACATAACACAGATGTCAAAAATGGCACAGCTAACTATCTGTAACTGTAAAATCAGGGATTTAATTGCCCCAATGATCAAAGAGGTAAAAATTACTCTCTACAAAGAATGTTTCAGGTTCCACTGTGTGGATCCAGACAGCTCTTATCTGTGAAACTCTGCAACATCTCAATTACCAATGCCTCAGAGACCAGACCAGCTTCTCAGCTGTACAGTCTGGCCCAAGACCATAACCCTGTGCCAATATGCAAATCAACTGTCCCATTGTTAATGATGTAGAAATGCTAAATTTGGCAAGTTAACAATAAAGAGAATTTTAACTACATACATTAATACACTAAGGCAGTATGTATTGCAACCCCCCCAGGCACAACAGCAACTATATATATTAGGGTTTGGAGGACCTTCTTTTTGCACAGTTGAAAGGTCTGAAAAAATAACATTAGGGCATAAGCTGTCATCTGTCTTACATGACAATGAGGTTATTTGGAGGTCAATAATTTTGGGGTTATTATTCTCAAATACAATTCTTATTAAAATAGATTTTCATAAAAACATACACGATTAAATTCCTGGGTGTATTTAAATAAAATACAACTGTATACTGGGGATTCTGTGAAGAGCTTTTATCACTATTTATGGTATTAAGTGTTTCTTCATCTCACAACTACAACATCCATGAGAAAGAGAAAGACATATCTAGGTCCTGCTACTAAAATTATCTATCAGGATAAAGCAGCTCTGATCTCAGGGTATGTTTTCTGACTTGCCTTTAGCTAAGACATTCTTTCTAAGAAAGGAAAGCTAAGGAAACCCAGCCTAAAGCTGCATGTGAAGCTCTGAGCCACGCTGCCTCATCTGTTCCCTTCAGGCATTATCCAGGAAAAGGAGCAGCCACCCAAGCCATGTTCCCGTTCTGTTTGACTCGATTGCTGAATATAAACTTTCATGCCTCTGCTTGAGGAGCTCTGACCATTTTTAATTGCCAGTTATTTTCCAGATCACTAATTACATTTTGCTCAAGCATTGCCAAAATCAATAACTTTTCAGATCTCCTGATTTTTTCATATTTGAACTTTACTTAACCAAGGTTTTCCAAGCTTTCTTTTGAAACCATTGTGTGAAATTATATTCCTAAATTCTGAATTCTTCTAAAAGTTTCACAAAATACAATAAACCAATTCTCCTCCCTTAAATAGTGTGAAACTGAAGTTGACCTCCTGACATACAGAATCCAAAACATTTAATTTATGCCCAGCATAAATTAAAAGACAAAAGATTAAGTATATCCACTTCTGAATTAAATATATATACATATAACCAGAAATTTCATGAATATTTACAACAAAGGACTTCAAATAATTATTAAATGCCATTCTAAAATGCAGCATTTAATTTGATGTGTCCAATGGTTATAGTTTGTGTCATAAATTGCTGCAATCAACTTAATTAAATATACAGTGTTACTTGAGTAAGATGGTTATGTTCATCCTAAAATTAAATATAGTGCAGTTGTTAGTGCTCTTGTTGCATTTTTGAGACCATCCTCCCCTTTTCAACATGAAACAACAAATGCAGGAGAGCATTTTCAACAGTCTTCCAGCTCTGGAAACACCAATGCCTACATTTCACTTTAGCATGGGCACTCTCATTTCAGCCAGTGGAAATACTTGCAAGTTTAAATTCAGGCAGAATAGTGGCTTAGCTGTTCACATGTAATACTCAGAACATAAANAAAACTGGCCATCATTGCAGTCTGATGGCCACAACCTTGAACTCAACCCGCACAAAACACCATCACTTTTAGGCCCAAGACTTTTTCTGATGCACAAAATTATTCCAATGAGTTGCATGAAAAAAAGGCAATGTCTTCCTCCCAAACGTTGTTATTTAAACTCTGTAGTGAACATATTCTTCATGCTTATTACATGGGGTCCACTCTGTTAAAAAATGCAATTATAGAGTGAAAATAGAGGTCAGGAGCAACTGGCCAAGGAATTTAAGAAGTGTTTAAAACTGGCAAGCATGAAGCATAATACACCACCTCACTGGGAACACACTGGCACTTGTCACTGAATGGACACCTTTGTTTTTATCAAAGCTACCACAACATTTATTAACAGCAGATATGCAGCATATGGAAGGAAAGAGTTGCTCAAACCCTAATGTATTGCCATGCAACATGCAAAATCTGACCCTTTAAGATGCACCTAAAAGCTTCCTATTCTGGAGAACATCCTGCCCTGAAGAAATAAAAACTGCAACATTACCCAGAAAACACTGAGTGAGAAGTAATCATAAACAGAAATAAAGTGAAAGTCATTCTTTGTTCGATTCTGGACCACCAGGAAAACACCCCTGTGAACTCCACAGCATCCCATTCTCAAGGTAATTTATGTGAAACAAAACCACCAGATACATATGAATCAAATTAGTCTTTTACTTTCTTACCACAAAGCATCATTTTCAAATAAAGTAACCCTTACTGTGCGTAGTTACACAGTAATACTTAAAACCCAGTTAAAATTTTGAGTTGGAATGTATTATCACTCAATAAGAACTACACTAATCACTGTAATTAAGCCTCTATTTAAACAATTATTTTGGTATTAAAACTGTTTTCCACAGCCTTAGTTTTAACGCTATTAATCCGCTGTGAAGTTCCTTTCATTAAGCAAGAACAAAACTTTTGTTGAGAAACTTCTTAATCACACAGTAAACATGTTGGTTCTAAAGCTGACTTTTATGGTCTTAACAAGAAAATCTGTTTCATTTACTTTGGATAACAAGGAGACTTTTGACACGGTTACATCTCACCGCACACAAGCATTTTGCTTTGCAGAAGACAGAGAACTCAATTCTCATTACAGCCACCTACACTTGAATAATCCCAAGTAAAGTTGTGGTCCTGTGCAAATATAACCAAGGAAAGAATGGCCACAGTTTTGCAAGACCAAGTTTCCCCATCAGAGTGCGGCAGCAATACCGTGCCTGAGGAGCAACAACAAGGTTGATTTAAAATCATCACCATGGATCTTCCCTGGTTTTCCTGTCCTTGATCTGAGTTCAGACAAACAATGAAATTTCAAAATTCTAACTAAGACCAAAAAGGAGGCAGCAATCAGAAAGCATTTTGCTATCTGTGCTATTGACTAACTTTCCAACCCAGCCTCATTCTTTCAACCTACAGAGGGAATTAAGAGCGTATTCCTTAAATACTGATCAGCTGTGTCTGTAGTTATGCTCTTATTACAATATTACTGCAATAAACTTTTCCACATTGAATTTTACCTTCACTGAATGAAAATTAATTAGGCGCACACTAAGCAGCATCCAAAATTCAGAGGTTATAAAAGTTTAAATGCCGTATGTAGACCCTGTTGAAGTCTTTTGGTTAATTAACTCCTTTTCTCTTGCAGTGCATGCCACATGTTTTAGATAATTTTAGCCATATTATCTTCAGGAAATTTTTTCCTTTTTCAGCGTGTAAGAAGTAATATTCAAAAGATTACACTGTTTATGCCTCCATAAGTTATGACCTTCAAATGCAAGAACTACTTAGTTATATTACCTTTGGTTGCAGCTTCTGAATTCTGTCTCATGACTTGTATTACATGAACAAAAAGTAAAAGGCAGCAGTATTTTTAATATAGCATATATACAAAATTATTTACATCCCCAAGCTATTGTAAAGGTCTTTATTAGGTGTGAAATGCCTATGTTTTATTACAGCTGCCATTAACATTCAGGTGTAGTCACAACCTATTTTATTTTGTGTTGTGAATAAACTAATCCCTGAGAGGTCCTGTTATGGTCAGGCTTACACAGGGCAATGCAGAGGGCTCAAAGAATTTTAGACACTGAGAAAAAGTGAGCTTGACAGGCACCCAGCACTTCAGTAAAATCCAAGATGGAAAAAGGAGACATTCCTCCTTCAAGAATGTTACACAGAATTTGCATGCATGTATGGGCTGCATTCCTACCACTTTGGGGAAAATAAATCACAATTACATAGTTGAAAATGTGATTAGTCCAATGTAAAAACTAGTTTGCAATATCTTTAGTTATAACTACAAAAGAGGAGGAATAGGAAAGGACAGGACAGGACAAGATGATGATAGGATGAGATGATGATAGGATAGGATGAGNGGGCAGGGCAGGGCAGGGCAGGCTAGGATAGTTCATTGGGAAGGGACCTACAAGGATTATCTAGGCCAACTGCAATATGCCAGTTTTTCCAGCAGACCTGGAAACTGAAAGTTTTTCATAGCTGATGCATCAGTCATTAAACCTTGCACACCACAAAAGAAACAGCACTGTTTTCCTTTAATAAAAATTCTTTTTCATCACAGTGAGTAATTTTAGGCTTCAGCAACTTGGATTCTCACTTTCAACAGAGCTAGTAATATGTCCAATTTCATTTTCAAAAAGCAGTGCAGTATGACAAACCTCCACAGAAAAGGTATTTGAAACAGAAATCTCCAGTTCTGTTGGGATCATCGCCATTTCAATAAAGAAATGATCCTTGCAGGGAGAAACACAGCAGGGGTTGGAGTTCTCACTACACAGGAGCCTCCAGAACAGCATCCTCCAGGCTTTGGACTACTCTGTTGAATTGACAGTTCTTAACTGATAAAGCTTTATCACCTCTAATGAAAAGTGTTAATGAGGAGTAGGCAGGGGAAGAGAAAATACTTAAAGAAAATGTTATCGTTCAGGTGTTACTGATGGGAAAGACATTATTTGTGGGACACATTAAGTTGTGAAGGGTTAACACAACAGTAAAATTGCTACTCCTGTATTCAGATGTATACAATGCTACCAAACCCCAAATCTGTAAATCCCAAAATAGAAGGAGTCACAGATCTGCCGAATTTTGCTTTGCCAGTGTGGGGAATGCCATCAGTGTGACTCACAGTGCACAAGCCGAAGAGGCAGCGATACAGCTCAGAAAGGGAGCAAGGAGGGAGGAAGAGCAACCATTCAGTAACTCTCCTGCTCTGCATCGCAGCAGTCATTTACACATTTATGTTCCTGTGCCTTCATTTTCAAATGAAGAGGACATGCTATATTTAGCTCAAATCTTTGCTCGTGACACATTTTAGAGTCTCAGTGGCAAGCTGTATGGAAAAGTGGTGCAATTAGAAGTTAAAAATCTAATTGCAAAGAGTCTGTGAAAATACACAATCCTGAAATTGCATCTTATGGATAAAAACACTGGCTTTAGAAAACCCAGTTGGCTCATGTTAACCTTGTGAACTGATCCTATACAGAATTAATCTTGCTGCTTAATCCCATGCTTCAAAACAATCTTGAAAACATAACTTCACTTTTTAGATACCGTATTTCCACAGTATGTGCAAGCAGGAACCAAAGCTATCTCACAAATAGAGTCCTCCTGATTGGACATACACTGACATGATGCAACTTTTTTAATACTATTTTTACCCTAATAACAATAGTGTAATTCCACCTCTGGCAACCACCTTATGAAGCGTGTTTTTCCTTTTAGTCTTCTGTTTTGCCATTTAGACTCCCTGGAGTCAACACAAAAATCCACCAATTTATTATACAGTAAGAGTTGCAACATAAACACGGGTGATTCCTTAGGAGAAAGCATCAGCAGTATTAAATTAAAAAAATAAAATCCAGTAGCCACAGATAATGAACCTATTACAACATACACATCTCTAAAGCTGTGTACATTGCAACAGGGCAACAGCCCAGCACCGACTCAAATCAATGTAGGAGAATGTTGCCTTAAACATCCCCCGTATCACAGCTGTAACTAACCTCACTTGAAGCCTTCATTAACAAACTGGCGAGCTGAAAGAAATTACACAGTATAATTGAATTTGAAAAGACAACAGACACAGTTCAAATACTGTGTATTTCTTTTTCCCACTATTCTCCAGTCAGGTAAACACAAGTACTACACATAACAATAGACTCAACTAACCCCAACAAAATCACACTTGGGGGGCTGTGGGTGGGAGGATGATGAGAAAAGGAGAGATATTTTTCCTCTCACAGACTTTCATCAGTTTCTCCATCCCAAGTCAAAGCCAAAAACTATGGCAGTTATATTTTTTTATGATCAGATAGCCATAAACTAAGACACTTTTGGTATAACAGAGGTATTCCATCAAGTATGAGGTTTCTTTGTTTTGTCAAGACCGTGAATAGATTTCCAACTTTTTCAAACCCTCACCACCTTTCTCCATATAAGCCGGATATTTTTTTAATGAGAAAAAAAAATCTGGATATTTATAATAATAATAAAAATTCATCTGCTTGAAAACTAGTTGCAGTAGGACCCAGATGAATTCCCTTCCTGTTGCCATTGCTGCTCAACTCCACCTGGTGTCTGGCTGTTAAAGCAGACTGAGTGTGAAGATAAAAGATCTCATCAGTTTTCACACAGCAATTTTCTTCTTAAATTTATAAGACCTCAGTAAAAAGTACAGTGATCTAATACCTGTTAAAAGCATGGGGAACAGGAATGCATATTCTCTTAAAACACATCCCAGAGAAGAGAAAGCAAACTGCAAAATTTTCAACTCCCTTTTTTGGATGAATCTGCTCTTAAACACCATTTTCCTAATCTCTTGTTCTCCTTCAGTTATTTTGGAGTCAGAAGAGAAATAGTCACAAATACATCTTTCAATTTCTTAACCTTTGAGATATTTTGTAACTGCCTTAATTTCTCACTCCACCTCTTCACATCTCAAAGTCACTGTAGAAAGCTTAAGAGAGAAACAATACATAGAAAATCGGGAACATTTTAATTCCCTATTGTTCAAACAAAGCCTGAATCCTTCAGATATAGAAGTACTGAGTTTCTCAAACTGTTCAACTCTTCTGGCTGTGTGCTGGTTTTTGGATGCTGTCACCTACTGAGATACTTCATTTAACTGTAGAAGAGTGGTTAAAAGGCAAAATCCCAACAAATATTAATGTACTGTCAGAGAGACAGGAAGTCAATGCAAAAACTGGAGCTGCCCAGTTGCCTGGAATATCACTTTCCTTAAGAAGTACTTGCAGGACTTTACAGGAATTTCACCTAATTATTTGCAGGAATGAATGAACTGTTACACAGGATGAAGCCAAAGGTCCATCTGATTGAGGATATTTTCTCTAGCAGTTTCATATTTTATCTAATGTTTGGAATTATTATCCTTTCTCTTGTAAACACAGAAAACTCATGGGGATTCACAGAAATTACTGTTCAGTGGGTTAAAAAAGAATCAAACTAAAACAAAAGAAAGGACTTTTCCACACAAACAAAATCATTAAATTGTGAAACTCTACACTAGAGGCCAAAAGTATAAATGGTTTTATGGAAAAAATTCAGGGGAAGTAAGTTCATCGCTGACTATTGACCAGGATGACCAAGCTAACAGCTCGGAAAGCCTCTGGCTTGGCCAACTGTGGGAAGTTCAGGGGATTCACCAGGGAAGCACTGCCCTGTGATTACCCCCTCCTAACACTATCTGTGCCGGCCAGGAACATGCTGGGCTTGTCAGATCCAAGACATCTCTCTCCCTGTGACTGAAAACAGCAGCAAGGAGTCTGCAGCTCACAGGACTGAAAACTTTCCCTTTATTCAATCCTGGTGCACCATTTTCCCCTTTCATTTTCCCTAGCTAACACTAGCCTGTGTGGTGGTGTGTGAGCAACCAAAGGGGTTAGAAAGGATATAGAGTGAAGAATATTTCTATGGGTGGAGAATCTCCCTAATTTTGGGCAGTGCAAGACAATTCACATCCTGAAACACAGGAAAGAATTTTCCCTACACCTACTTAAGAGTCGTTTCTCAAACTTATGAACACCTCCCAAAGTAATGGACAGTAAGTAGAATACTTTTAAGGCTGTCCATATAAATAGGCTGTACCAAGCCTTGCTGCCAACTGACTCACTAACATCCCTACAAATGATTTGCTCAGAGATCTAAGTGAATGCTGCATTCACATGCACCAGCATCTGGTAGCCCTCACATGAGCTCCTAGCATCAATTCACTGAATCACAAAGGAATTGGGGATTTTGGGGAGATTTTGGGGACCATCTAGTCCAATCCTCTACCCAAAGCAGAACTGATCAGAGCAAATTGTACAGGACTATGATGAGTTGGGTTTTGAATAGTCCTAAGGATGGAGATGTCTCTGCTTATTGCCCTTTAGCAGAATTTCCTGTATTTCAGTCTGTGCCCATTGCCTCTTGTCTTATTGCTGGATACCATGAGAAGAGCCTGGCTCCAGCTTCTTCACCCCTCCATCAGGTCAGCCCCACCTTCCTCATGTCACAGACAGAAGTCAAAATTCAGAAAACCTGAAAGAAAGTTAAAAAAAGCTTCACTGCCTGATCCTGGACTGAAAAGACAGTGGTCCTAGGTGCCTCAGACTCAGCTGTCTGATTCCTGCAGTTTCTGTGACCATCTCACCCACCAGCAAGCACCCTGAGCCTGAGCAGCTGCAAAACAGCATGGCTAAAGGGGAGGAAGGGAGCAGCAAACTCACTCTCTCTCAGGCAGAAAACTTACAGCAGGTCTCATAAGATTTTTAAAACTCCAGATGATCTATTAAAGTAAAATAATCAAACACTAGCAACAATTTTTAACATCCCCAGAAGACAGACTATTCAACACAGAAAGATTAAATTACTGCGATATGACATTTTACTCTTCCAATAAAATATTTATAATGCAGCTCCACAATACCACACAATACAAAAACACACCACCCCTTTCACAAAAGCAATCAAATAAATAAAATATAAACCAACTCAGTACCCTCCAGGCACTCAGACCAGCAAACCCAGATTCTCCATCACGGTCCTTTATCCAAGCACGCTCACACAGCCACAAGCACATCCCCCTCTCTTGTCTGTCTCTTCCATAGACACTTAAGTCCCATTTATGTCCTGGCACTTCCCTGCACTGTTTTTTGCATAAATTTTAATGATTAACAGCAACTGGTAGTGAAATATCAATGCTGTCAAATACATCTATTACTCTTTCTTGAAGCTGGACTGAGAAAGATGTTTTCCAGCTGTTTCAGTGCAGATAGTTTTAAAAACCACGTTCCCCTAACCAGCCAGCTCATCTGTCAAACACACCCATTCTGCACCAAAGAGCAGCCCTGAGTCTCAGAGGTATAAAAGGTGGCTGAAAGAAGGGAGGTGGCAAAAAAGGCTAATCCAAACCCTTAACTCCAACCCTTCTCTTCCCCAACTTCAGACAAGTATCTGTATTTTTCCAGTAGTATAAGACTGTTTCAAAGCTCAACACTGGCATCTTCCTAAGACTACTGAATGACACTTTTTCCTTTTAATTTGTGAGCAGAAACACTTTAGCAATATAGTTGGAATGAACAAAAAATGGTAAGTTAAAGGAAAAAAAAATATAACTGTGCACTGAGGCACAAAATGCCCTGACAGAAAGAGAAATACTCCAGAAGTAACTCTGATAACACAATTATTTTTAAAATGTCATGTACCTAAGAAAAAGACCAATAAAATTATGATCCTCATGGAAGCAGCAAGTCTACTCTTCAGTTTTAACACACAAAGAACTAAGAAGTTGGCCCAGAAACACAGAGCATAAACCAACTTGGTGGAAAAGCTCTAAAATTTAAAATTTTTAATTTGTGCTCCCTCCCGTTATAGTCCATAAAAACATGAGTTCATACCAAAAATAGAAAAATGAGTACAGGAAAAGGATGGTGCAAAAGTTAAAGAGGAACATTCCCATAAATTAGCACACTGACAAACCTATGTAGGTAAGATGAAGTAAAATGACAATGTGGTGGAGTTTCCAGGGCATTAGACAGTTTCCACTTAAAATTGCCATGTGGTATCAAAAATTGTCTTTGCTTCTGAGCAATGAGTTACAGCAGCATAAGCTTTTCTATTCACAAATAATCTTCCACTGGGAAACTCCCAATCTATACAATTCTTTTTCTTTTTTGTTAGCAGGATATTGACCTACAAATTGAACAAACTAAATTAGAAAGGTATTTTTTGCTACAAACCCACATTTCTGGATCCCATTCAAGGCAGCTCTCCAGGGCATTCCCAGTTCTCTGTCCTTCCCGGAAGGCAGGACGAGCTCCAGCCTGTGTGGGAAGCAGAGGGTGCTTGGCTTCGCTGCTCCCCTGCTGTCAGAATAGCTCCCCCATGCAAAGAGCTTGTCAATCAGTGACAGATTATAAAAAGGAAATGAAATGTCACATTCCTGCAAATACCTGGGGACAAGTGAGCTTACCTAGAAAACTGGGATAAGCACAGCCACTGACCTGTTAAGTCAACAAGGTCAGAAAAACCACAAACCCCTGTGCCTACAGGCAGGCTTTCAGCAGTCTCATGCTTCCCCTTGGCATTTCAAGGCATGACCCCATGGGTAATGCTGAGGTCAGAGGGATAAGGAACACGGTGATTTATTCTCAGATAACCTTGACCCTCTCCTTCAGAGTAAAGAAGACTCTCTACCATGCAATGCAGTGCCAGATGTGGATGGGACATAGGGAGGATGCTACCCAAATACCTTTATTCCCTTACAAAGAATTTTAAGGCATTGGTTTTAATAACCACAAATTTTCAAATAGTGCTCCTCAGCACCTGGAATGTGAATGGAAGGTATGGAAGCAGCTGAGGTAACACAAGTTGCCAAGTAATCTGACTTGGACAAGATTCAAAGCACCTAAAATTGGTCTGATTTTACATTCTTGGCAGGAAAACCTTGATTAAGAAAACCATTTTCACTAGTTACTGCTTTTAATAAATAGCCTACTACTTGTAGCCTACAGAAACTGGTATAGTGACTAAGAGTGGGTGAAGCAGAAGAGAGGATGACTTGCCAGGCAGTTATTATTAGACACCTGATGTCAGAGCAATGATGGTTACCTCTGTGAAAACACTACCCCTGAGCATGACAAGGTTCACCTCTCAGGGAGGGACACGAGCAGATGGAGACATCAGCAGACCTCCCCTGCAGTTCCCTGGGGAATAATAATCCATACTACCCATTTTAAAACAATATTCAAATAATACATGACACACTGCCCCTCTATAGCACCTACAAAAGCATGAAGGTGGGATGGTTTGCCCACAAACATTGTGATCATCCTTTCTGACAAGACCAGAGGTGACCCTAACTACTGTTGCAGGACAGCCTGGAGATATCCTACTGTTTGCAAAAACCCTACATCTTTGACAAGGCAGTGAATGGATCTTCTCACATCTGATATCATCTGCTGGCACTTGCAGAAAAGAAAAATCAGAAAAGAAAAAAAGACACCCAGCTAGAGTGAGGAAGATAATTTCTGTTCTAAGGAAAGCTTTATCTTCTCAGACATTTGAAAAGCTTACTGAAAATCCAAGAGCAGCAGGATGGATAGCTTGTTGGACACCCATTATGTTGATAGAGTACATCTGAATTTTGAGAACAGCACATAAAGCCTAAATTCAAGTAGTCCACTAGAAATGAGAAACCTTCTGCAAATGGAATCCAGACAGATACAGAACATGGATAAAATAAATCTTGGCAGTCACTGCCTTTGTACTGAATCTTCACCTTTCAAGGGTTAAAACACAAAACATGCACAGAACTGAAGGCAATAATACCCCAGGATTTAGTCAGATAGATGCCTGCCTCCTGAGCACTGGTCTGTGCACACAGGCACACCTCAGGCACAGCCTGCAGTGCCCACAGCCCCAGAGCTGCACAGCTGCCAACAGCTCCTCTCTTCCTATTGCTTCTCCAGCTTCCCCCTACTCCCCTCCTCCCCAAATCAGGAACAGGGTCTGTCTGTCAGCACATCCTGAATTAAGCAGTCAGTTTGGTTTCTCATCTTGCACACACAATCACGCATTTGTCCTCAGCTGGAGACATGGGGTGAAGTCAAAGTCAGGAGACTGATCTCTACGGTCAAGTAATCAAGATAATTTTAGCTCATAAACCGATGTTCAGCTCTACTCCGGCCGACTTAAGAAAATTTTTAAGCTTTTGCATCAGACAGAAGGCTGGGGAATGACAGTGTCCTCATTTCTGCACTGCAAAGTCACTCCCACCCAAGTAGCTTGGACTGGCTGTGGCAACACAGGGATGTCAGCAGCCAACCAGCACAGCCCACCACCAGCAAGTTGTCTCCATCAGGTAGATTTTAAACTGTCCTTTGGCACTTCCAGCTGAATTAGGCCCCTGGCTTACTTTAACAAGTTATCCAGTACTTACAATAGCTTAAATTCTCCTAATCTGCTGGAGTCATTTTTGGCAAGTAGCAAAAACAGTGAATCATCCCACATTATCCCAGAGAGACTTCATAAATAAATCCTCCTATCTGAGGAGAACTTGCTGAAGGCTTTTTTATGCGAAGGAAACTATTTTGGTCCTGTAAATAAGTGACAATGATTCAGTCCAATAAATGAGCCATTTGCTTTTTCATGCTGATCTTTACTAGAGAATGATAGGGCTGGTACACCGCTGCACACCTCCAGATTTCATTCATTCCCCTCCAGCAACCTACCAAAAGAGAGAGAAAAACTGATATAAACTCTGTTTTTTTACGTTTTCAACTGAGTCCTGTGTAAGCTCATTTTTATTTTAAAAGCCTCCCAAAGCAGAGGTGACTCAGCAGTCATTACCTCAGACATCAACATAAAATTAGAGATGTTATAACAATTATGTCAATTAAATTAGCTAGACATCTTTAGCAATTCTGATTATAACCAGATATTAAATTTCAGACTAATCTGAATTGCAATCAAAGCCCATATTTACATCTTAGACGAATGCCAGATAGAAATGTCAATTAATTTGTATATATTGTTTGAAAGACCAATTATGATCATCAGGCACAGTGTTAGACAGTAGCTGTACAAGTCACAAACAATCTGATTTCTTTTCAAAGAACGAGTTTGCCAGTTTCCCTCTTTTTGCATTCTCACATTTGTTTGCTTATTATTTTGTAGGTAGGAAAAAAGAAAATACACCGATTTCAATAAGAGGTTTTGGTTTTCTTAAAAATGTTAAATAAGCTCTCAAATCCAGTAAGCCTATAATGTGATTGCTGATGGCATATTAACTCTAATAATTAATCTTTGTTAGCAAAGTAAGCTGTATGAATTTAGCTGAAGTATAAAAGTCACTAAACAACGAGCATCTGTCATAAAACGGTGCAATACATCATGCACAAAATCTCCAGTCCGTTCAGCCAACGGTAAAGATCCTCTCCCTCTGTGATAGGATTTCTGAGCAATGAATGGGGCTTTCTCTTGAGCATAATCCTTTCCTAATTTAGTGTCAGGATTTTATGATGCAATCCTTCTATTCTGAAGCTGAAACAATTTCAAGTCTCTCTTCACAAAAATAAAACATTAATAACTCTGTCTTATTGACATGAGAGTTTTGTAAACATTGAATTGCCTTTCTTGCCAGAAGACAATACCAACAAACACTTTCTCTTTGCCACCTAATGTCTTTATATACTTACAGGGGTAAAGAGTATCTATAAAATTGCAGCTGACATACAAATAGGACGTTGGAAGGTCTGACACTCACTTGGAGCTCACGGAGAACTAAACAGTCTGTCAAGCCATTTAGCAGCAAATTGGATATCTTATTGTTCTAAATAGGATTGAAACAGGACCTGCATTGTTGTACAGAATTAGGAGTGACAATGCAGATTACTCAATTTGAAAAGGAAGATAAAGAAATAGCTGGAACTGAAACATAAAAAGGGGGTTACAGTCTCTCACCAAAAACCTTTCATAAGCAGAGAGGGACTTTTTCCCTTATAAATACATTTTTTAATCTGGACAGGTAGATTTTCTTTACACGCAGGTAAAGAAAAAAATATCCCTGTGATATTTTTATAGGAAATTCACTGCTGGAGAATAATTAGGTGAAACATTCTCTCTCTGGTCATAACTTGCTGTCACAAAGCTCACTCCTACAAACCCAGAACACAGCACTGATCCCTCCAGTGTGTACAAAGCCTCAGTCAGCAGTTGGGAAAACCAAAGATTTTAACACAGGGCCACAGTTCTGCATAAAATAGGAGGATGGGAGACAACCAACCTTCCACAAACACAGCCCAAACCACCACCAACACCACCAAGTTTCCAAAGTTTCCACACATGAAATAACTGTAAATAAAACAAAAAAAGACCTCAGCCTAAAATATCGCTAGCTCTAAATTTGCCAACTTCATTCCTATTTCTGTCCCTAACATTACACAGAGAGCCTCTACTCAAAGTGAAACACCACCACATGGGGAGCAGTCTCTATTAACTGGCAAAGCAGACGAGCAGGGCCAAGCAAAGCCCTGCAGACAGACCGACTGCACTATGCAAACCTACCTTTCATGGTTCTTAACATAACTTAAGATTGTATAGTTAAAATGCATAATTACACACAAACGTAATTTTGGACAGTGAAAATGGCAGTTTGTTATGCGCTGTTTTAAAGGAAAACTATTTTGACAACAGGACTTGAGAGTGGTATTTTTAGAATTCACATACGGCACAGCATTTCAGCCAAAGAAAGAAAACAGCAAAATATTTCTAAACTGAAATATCAGTGTATTTGTGCTCCATACTCCTGACTCATTAAAATCTCAAATGCTCAACTTCAATCTTCCACACAGTTAAACAATGCCTTTTTTTTGCTTTATGCATTTTCTTATCTGCAATAAAAATGCTTCGTTCCATGTCCTTCCTATATGAACCCTAAATAACATTTTCATTAAACACAATTTTCTGCTATCACGATTAACACTGCAGTATCCTTCTGCTCAGCGCTTTTTTTTTTTCAAAGTAGATCTGGAATATCAGATTGGGCTAGTCAGCTATTTGGTTCAATATCCTACCCCTGACAACAGGGACTAATAAATGTAAAGCTGTAGTGAAGCTTCAGGAAACCACTACACAATAATCTGCTCTTGGAGAAATTTCTTCATAAAACTCATTTATTTCCAACTAGTCTCAGCTCCCAGGCATGAGAGCATGTACCCATAATCTCCACCACTTACTTTACTTGCTATAATTGAAGCCTCTTTTTGCTTATTTCACCTGAGTGCTACTAATGTTGTACATATGCTTTCTTGGAATAACTTCACAGAACTCACAGATTAATTTAATATTATGTGTGGGTTTTGCTTCCTTTTTTGTTGAGTTTATCCACACCTCGGTGATCCCTGTGTGACGCTCCCTGTGATCACAACTGTCACCTCCATGAGCGCGTTCTCGGGACCTGGATGCTCGGACAGATCTACGGGATGCCTTTGAACACAGGTCTGGCAGGATCCAAGACAGTTTGCAAGCAGATGGCACATTTGCCACCAGGCTTAACCAGGGCTGAACTGTGTATTGCTAATGAGGTCTTGTCACAGAGGAACTGCGAAACCGCCCTTGGCTGGATTATTTGACCTACCCACATTCCTCAGATGCACAGGACACAACTGCTGCTTGTAACATTTCAAACACAATAGTAAGGAATCCAATGACTCTTATAGCTCCTGGCCCTTCCCAAAATCATTTTAAACATTTAACTGTCCAACCATGTGTAAAATGGCCTTGAGGCTGCAGAACAATTGATGACATGTAAGTCATATGAGTGAACAATATTGAGTGTGATCCTTTAATGGCATAGGGCTTTCTGAATTAGATACACCACTCTTCAAATCAGGTGGAAAGAACACCTCTAGTCTGGAAGTGTCCAAAGCACATTTCCTGACTTGTACCCAGTGTGGACAGTACACGCAAAAAAAAAGATTTTCACTAACTTTGAAAGTCAAATACACTGGAGCTTCTTTGCATAAAACAAAACATGGTAATAACAAAAATTCCTAGACTGTCACCCTACTTTTCTTGTCAAATGAGCCTTTAAAAGCAAGTGAAGACAAATTAGGATAATACCAGAAATTAAAATACAGTATTTTACAAACTATTAAAGATGTCAACCCTTGATCCATGCTGTGACCTTGGATAAGAAAGATAAAATGAAAGGCCTTCACAAAGGGACAAAATTCAGAGTTTAAGTAAATTTCACCTCATGACTGAAGGCATGCAAATGAATGTAATTAACCAGGTCTCATTAGCAAGGCTTGCTCTAATTTATAGTCTTACTTTCAGTTTTTCTCTGAGTCTCCCAAAGACAAAGACCAAAAAAGGAGGTCAAACTGAAAGATTCGTCTTACATCCACAACCAGTTTTTCAGTAACATTAAAACAAGACACAAGTGTCATAGTTGGTGACAGCCATTCCAAGAGAGTACAAGACTCCACTGGCTCAGTTTAAAGCTACATTCCAACCCCAGTTCCTCCCTAAATACAATGTAAAGCATCAGCAGTTGATTTTGCAACATAAACCAGAGTATGATTCCTCTTCAACAAAATGCCTTAATATTATTTTTACTTTTTCTATTAGGGCCAGTAACGTAATTGGGGAAAAAATTCTCAAGTGCTTCAAAATTTAACATTTTATTCAGGTTTTAATGACAAAGCTCTCAAGAACATGATGCGTTGGGTTACCTTTTTGCTTCACAAAGTAATAAATCAGGACTAAATGGATTATAAAACCTTTGTTGTAATTTTGACCCAGTTTAATAGACTTTTTTTTTTTACAAAATTGCTTCCCACACAAAGGCCAGGACTAAGGACAACAGTTGGGGATTGCATGGGAAAGGAACCAGCACGGTGCACTGGATGTTAGGTACTCTACAAGAGACCAGCTGACTTCCTCTCACGATGGGACTTCAATTATTTGGAGCAAACAGGCAGTACCTCTGCAGTGTCTGCACTGCTGCTTATCCTTTCTCACCTCATTACTGCTCCCTAACTAAATACATTCAAAGGTTTTGGAAGCCTACATCTAACTTACTTTGCTAATTCCAAAGGCACTGTCTAACTATAATACCTGCTACAGAGAATGAGCATGCAACTGCTGCTTGGCAAAGCCTGGGATGGAGACTGGAGTATGTGCATCAGCCATGATGTCACATTTCAATTTTCCTTCCAATCTACTCTAGCTGTTCTGCTAAAAGAAAAAAAGAAAAAAGAAAAAAAGAAAAAAGAAAAAAGAAAAAAGAAAAAAGAAAAAAGAAAAAAGAAAAAAGAAAAAAGAAAAAAGAAAAAAGAAAAAAGAAAAAAAGAAAAAAGAAAAAAGAAAAAAGAAAAAAGAAAAAAGAAAAAAGAAAAAAGAAAAAAGAAAAAAGAAAAAAAAAAAAAAAAAGGCCAACAGCAAAATCACAAGCTCAGAGCCTTTTAATCAGGGAAGAAATAAAAGCTTAGTTCATTCACATGGTTAAACACAGTAGGATTCTCCTCTCTTTTACAATCCTAATGGTGACACATGGAAGCAGTTTTTTGCTTAATTTCATTCAAATCCACAGAAAAATGAAGTCAATCTCTGGAAATCATCCTAGCTTGCTTCTGGACACCATTATTTCCCATCAAGAATACATGCTGAAAAGAGACTTTTGCTGGTCAGTTCTTGCTCCTTGCATTACTTGATTCTATCCACTACCTCTGCAGCAGGGAAGGAAACAAAAAATTATCAGAGAGAAATGTTACAGTCTTTATAATCCAATGGTAATGTATGATCAATAAGTAAGGAGAGATTTTACAAGCAGAAGTCTGTGTTTTCAAGTTCAAATGTTCCAGTTTTTATTCAGAGTGATTACCGGCTTGATCCTTATGCAATTATTTGCTCTGTTAGGCACAAATTTTCAATGGCTTTCTCAGCCATTACAGTCAGCACTTGAAATAAATGGCAACAGTGTCTTAGAATGGAACACAGAAGTTCCCTCTTCAAGCAGGTGGCATCAGCTCTTTCAAAACGTGTCCAGTGTTTCCAGTGATCCAGCCAGTGTCAATGTCAGGACTTAATCTTTTCTTTTCAAGTGAGTAAGTGCTACCACGACCTTTTATATCTTTCAACCCTTGCTAAAGGCTTGCCATTCCTTGACCTCTGACCACTCTTTTCTTACCTCTGAGCAGCTCAATGACACACCAGGCAGCTACTTCCTGTACAGTCAGCTTGGTTCCCACATTTCCTTTCTCCACCATGGGAAACTGAAGAAGAACTGAAGAAAATGAACCTTCCCTGACACACTCCACTATTCACTGCTTTTTTACCACTTATTTTTCAGCTGGTGTCTGCTGTGTAAACAGGAATTTCATCCAGTGGCTTGCACCTTGTGCTCCCCATGTGGAGTAACGTAGCTCAGGGTCTGAACCATGCTGTCATTCAGATTTCAGACACAGCCAACCAGATTCTGCTGATAAAGCATAGCCATGACCCCAAAGGGGATCTTCTAGAAGAGCTTTACATAGAAGGAGACCAAGCCCTTCAGTAGTATCACCTAGTCACAGCCCCTTTCACTGTGACCTGTCCCAGCATGACACTGTCCCAACCTCGTGACCTGGAGTCTCTCACATCAGCCTGCTGAATTCCAAGCATCCAGCTCTTGGGTTTGGACTAACTTGCAGAAGGAAGCATCCCTTGCTTGCTTCTCATTTCCTTTGTGGATCTGTGTTCAAAAACATGAAAGGCCGGAGCCAGACATGTTATTGAGCAGCCTTGAACTCAATCCATGGGTTGTAAAAGAAAGCCTTTATACCATTATGCAGGAAAACAAAAGAAGAAACACTTGAAAGTATTCCTTCACTTTCCTTGGACAGAGGAAAGTAACTCTCTTTGTCCCCAGCCTCCATTCAGTTCTGTCAGATAAGGACTTTCTGAATAAAACAGCCACCCCATACCACACACGAACTTCTGACAGAATAGGCTGTACTTAAGAATGGAAAAACAAAGAAAAAACTCACTCCTGTCCTTCAGTGGGTTTTGAAATCTCAGTCAGGCATTTCAGCTTGAAGGCTCAGGTTTAAACCTGGAGATCCAAACAGAAGTACAGCCCTAAAATTGGAAAGACACTTGTGCAGCTGGCCACTGGATGAATGCAAGGAAAGGAAAACACTTGAACCCAAAGTCTGCTTCTCTGAAAAGAAATCCTGTATTATTTCTTTGCAAACTAACCTCTGATGAGGTTCTGGCGAGCACATTAAGCAGCACACCCTGCATCTGCCAGCTCCAGTCAAATTAACACAGAGCCCCATGACAGTGACTAAGAGCAAGCATGAAACTGGCCTGAATACAGAAGCATTCACAGTTTTTAAAGAAATGGATAATGGGTAATTTGTAGGAGTTGGTTGTCAAATTATATATTTAGGGAGTTTTTTTGTATGCAAGCTAATAATAGGCTTAAGCCTGTAACTTGCACTAGGAATAATGATTAAAGTAGCAAGCTTTGGCAGTTTCCGTCTGAAGGACTCTCTCAGCTGAACTCCTCCCACAGCCACAGCAAATCCTAAGAGGTATCTTAGGAGTGGATAATATGAATCACCACTTCTTTAATGCAAGAAGGATAATGCAGATTGGCAACCATTTATTTTTTTTTAAGAGCTAAAACCTGTCATGAAATAAAATCACTGCTGACCCACAGGAAGCCACTGGTACAGCCACTGATTAAAAGAATCTCATAAAACACATCCAGAGATGTTACATCCTTAACTCTGAATGATTTTTTGCCATTTTAGATGACAAACTGTACTACAGTTTCAGTCTCACTAACTTAACCAAATAATTTTTGAAAGTGTCTGAAAACATAAAGATCTACTTAACCTTTTTAGTGATCAATACTACAGTATTACACAGAATATTATGCAATAGATTTAGCAGAAGTTAATAGAGAGCTAATTGTGAATCTAAAATGGTGAATTGCCTGGATACATCAAAAAGGGAAATTAATATTAAGGGGTGATGTGGTAAACTGAGGTCTGGTCAGGTAGTGAAAAGCTAATACCCTTTAAGGAAACAATAAAGAAGAATTTCATATCAACCTTGATTGATAAAGCACTGACTAAATATCTAAAGCATGCAGTGAAAAGACAAAAATTCAATCCTGAACCTAATTTGAGCTTTGTCCATACATCAGATTCGCATCCTGATAATAGGATTGGTTTAGAAAGACCAAGCAACAGTGAATACACTGAAATTATTTCAAGAGATCCTTATAACAAATTACCTTGCCTTTCAACAATTCAAGGGCCAGGCAAGAGCTTTTTTGACTGTTTTAAAGATACGGGGGTTTAACAGCATTTATAAGCAAGGCTTGTGTTCTGTTGGAGCTGTATAGAAGTAAATTCCTGCATACTGGGACTCCTCAGTAACCTCCATCTACCTTTCACCTGCTTTCAGTACAGAGGATGGCAGCAAGGACTGTCTGACTTTTTAAAATGTTGGGGTTTTTTCCATTAACACAGTGTTACAAGCACACAAGAAAAGGAAAGTTAAGAAATTAACAACCACAGTGGATAACAAAAGTTTTAGCTAAAAGGAATACTCTTCAAGAAGCAACAACCAGGCTTTGGACAAATGCTACCATCAAATTAATGTCTGGTTGCCTTGCATAAATACATCTATTTTTCACAAAAAATTAACCCATAATGCTGAGCATTAGAAAAGAAGTGTGAATCTTCATATGGAACTAAGTCATTATCTCTTCCAGAACACTTTTTCCATTTAGTAAAATACGCACTGCCACTATAAATTGCTAAAGTGGAAAAAGTAGCCAGAAATAAAGGCAGAAAATTTTTAGTTTTTCTCATCATTGCTGTTAAGTACAAACATTTTCAGCCTGAAACCAGAATAATTTATGTCAGAGGAAAAGAAAATACTAAGAAGAATTTAAAGACATTTCATAACTTTAATATTTAACTCTTACATATAGTAAACACAGGTTAGATGATTGCAACAATACACCTACTTAAGTGACTTATTTCAGCTAAATGAAAAGGTTCATTATAAGGCCTGGATAATTATTCAAAATGAAAAAAAAATACAAAAACCCATCATGAATCTTAAAGATGACACCTTTAATTCAAGACTAAAGCCACAAACCTTGTTGTTTACACATTACAAATGGGTATGTGTTCATTTTATGAGGTGGTGCCAAAAAGAAGGTCACAATTAGAGCTGTAAGGAAACACTAAGGTTAGTTAGATTCTACTTTATTCAGATCAGAAAAAAAAAGTGAGTATAAACTAATATCATCCTTCAATCATAGAGGTTACTTCAAGGACATTAAACAGGAGAGAAGGGCATGTTTTCATTAGCAACTCAGTAAAATGAGCTCGGTCTATTACAAGCAAAATCAAACTGATAACTGCTTGACACTGTTATGAATCAAGTGGTTGGATCACTGCACACTGCAACGTTTTTCACCTCTACCTGAAAACAAAAGCAGTATAGCAGGTAGGCAACTCCAAGCCTTGTTAAAAATGGGTATTTGTCTCTACTGAAACGACAAGGTGGTTTGTGTTTACCTGGCCATGTGCATCTTTTGACCCAAGTGTGGACGGTCCCAAATGTCCCAGGCACAGCTAGTCCAGTCACACTGATTCCAGTGGAACTCCTTCCAATTTGCTAAAAGCACAAAGCTTCTGTAGTGCAGGGTCAGAGAAAAGCAGCTCAGAACTCAGAAAAGGGCAGCCTTGCCTAAGCTCAACCTCAAACACTGCCTGTCCACTTGCTACAGTGCCTTACCAATCCAAGGACATCCATAAGAAATTCCAACTGGGTACAACAGCGCAAGCCAAATGGGTACAACTGGCCTGTGAAGGAAGAATGGCTTGTGCAGGAAACAAAGCAGGGGGGAATAAGTATTGGAAGACTCACAGCTTTGCCACTTGGCTACGAAAGCCACAGCCATGTGCAGCAATGAGCCCCGAGCAAGGAACCCAGCAGCTGAACACGCTCAGCCCTCCAAGCTGCAGTGACTGTTCCTGAGAACAGACCCACAGTTGTCAACGTTAACACAATTTCACACTGTCTCTAATCACATTTTAATTTTAAAATAGCACATTTCCAATGGTGCATTTCTATTCCTTCCCATCTTACATGGAATTTGCATTTCTTAGAAGCAACTGGCTTCTCTGGGCTCACACACTTTGCTTGAGTCATACATTAAAACCTGCTCTGCTGTTAAAGGGCCATTCCCTTTTCTTTAGATCTGACAGGAACCAGAAATGCAAACACACCAAAATAAAAAGGGTAGGTTTGCATCTGATTCTTTGCAGACACAAAATAACAAGCAAATATAAATGTATCAAAAACTAGCATTGAAAGCCACTTTTTCTTCCTCTCTCCTATTTTGCTGAGCTTGATTGCCAAGAAACCACAATAAATGAAGCTCTAAGAATACAGTAACTAGAAAAATTATTGCAGCATGGAACAGGTAATTTGCATTCTATATTTAGCACATATGCATATGTTAGTGCTGACATGAACAACTATTAGAAATGCCTAAGTGTCTCAACCAGAGCTTCTGCAACTAAGTTTTTCACGGTAAATACAAGATGAAATATTTAACATTCAGAGTTAATAGTCTGGAAAAGCTTACATTTCAGACTGTTCATCACAGTTTATCATAAGTGCACATCAGGTTTTATGTTAGCCAGTGGATGGAAATACCTTGAAGCTACCAGCTTCAGAGAAATACATAAATAATTATTTCTTTGTACTTAAGGAACAAATGGAGATACATTCCTAGACTGATAGATTAAGGAGCTGAGATTAGAACCTGTCTCTCCCCCCTCTACAGTGGGGAACACAAGAGGATTTGCTAACAGGCAGATAAATCAGCATCACTTTCAAGACAAAAGCACCACACACTAGGAAGGAAGATACTAAAAAATTAATGTAATTAAGTCCACAGAGTAGCACCTATGATGGGAAGATACTGGATTTCCACAAATTTGTTAAGCTGCTTTCTTTCTGTGGCAAAAGGCAGGAGCTCTGCCGCCTTCTCCCTGCCACATGCTAGATAGAGTGGGGAGCAGAACCTGTGACTCCAGCCCTGTGCTGGGCTTCCCAAGAACTGTACTGAAGGCTTGGAGGTGGGGAGGCAGTATCTTGGTGGGAGTACAGTTTGTCACCCTGAGACAAGTGCTCCATCCTTAAGAAACTTAGAGCTGGGGTGAAACTCCCTCACTCCAAAATAATACAGGCTCTTAACACAGGAAAAAATCCTGTGCTGTATTAGGAATCACATTAAAGCTGGTTCTGAAGGAGCAGCTGATGAGCCTTCTCAGCTGACAGGAGTACTGAGCCACAAGCCTATGCAATTATCACCACGCTAATTCCTTCACTGTGTTTGGAGCATCTCAGCAGAGAGCAGAGAAGCAGCACAGCACCATAGGAAGGGCAGAACTCAGCCCAGCAAGCTGCCAGTGCTGCAGCCTGGTCCCCTGCCATGCCTTGGAGGGCACGAACCAGAGCAGCCTCTCCCCTCCCAGCACGAGGAGCTGCAGCCAAAGCTCCCCGCGGAGGCAGAGCCGCGCTGGGAAGCGCTGCAGACACCCCACCAACAGGGAATGCTTCCAGAAGGGCCTAATGCTTTATGAGCTCCATTACCACAGGAAATCAATGAGGCCTGCCCTTCCAAGCCATTCATAAAATTGAACCTAATATGGTGTCAAATACACACGGAAAACAAACAAGAGAGGAAAACAAAAATTCAAAACATCTCCTTCTGATCCCTTGAGCTAAATAATCCAAGATAGTGCACAGAACAGATGTGCTGTAAGATGAATTTAGGATGACATTGCTGAGATTTGGGATGATGCTACTACTCTTTCACTAGACAATTCAACAAAAATCTTCTGATGTTTTTCCTCATTAGGTAACCAATTGGAATTGATATTAGCTAGTCACACAATTCAGAAAACTTGCTGCACATTTCAAATTCATATATCTTGCCAAAATGTACTTCAAGTGTAGAGTAGGAAGAAAAATACATAGCCTTTTTATTTTTGAAAAGAAAGAAAATATGAAACCAGGAAAACATTACTTAAACAGTGGAATATAATTAATCACCAGGTTCATTTAAAAAAGGGTGAAGATACATTATAACCAGTTCTCCACAAAAATCAATTTTCCTTTAAAAAAAAGGAAAAAAGAAAAGGACTGCCAGGTTTCCTCTTTCCATTTGCCTTCAGAACTGCTACCAGTTCTGGCTCCTAACACTAATGAAATAAGGAGGAGAATGAAACATTGTCCCCTTAGCAGGTTTTATGGAAGAAGCAACACACAGCATCAGTGTTCTCTCAAGGAAGCCCGAAGGAGCTTCCAATCCTTCATAAGTCTGGTTTGGGTGTGAGTGTGCCTTTCCCACTGCAAGAGGAGTCTGAAGCTGAACCACAACAGTTCTTGCAGCAGTGGAAATGACCACGCCTCCATCAGGCACTTTTTGCTACAAAAAATCTGGGATTCCTCTTCTGCTACCAAGCAGAGAGCATAGCTGCTGACAATTTTATCACTTTTTCTGGACTAGTAGAGACAGTTTTCTAAGGGCACTAATTAAAAATACTTAAATGTTTGTGACTGGTGTTTGATTTAGAGTAACTGAAAGTATCTTACTGAACCTGCAGAGAAGGCAAATCAATAACTGAATGGAGCACCTTGATTCTGCCCAATCCAGCCACTTTGATTATAAGATCCAGAAACTGCTTTTCCAGGCTTTTGGTTTCTGCTAGCTGAAAAGATTTATGACAGTAACACACATAATGATACAATTCCTAACAAATTGATAAAGAAATACATTGTTGTTATTGCCCACAACTACTTCAAGCACTTTGCCTTCACTTAGAATATCTGGGCATGAACAACGAGCACCTATGGACAGAAATCCTCCCACCATGACAGGCAAAGCTTCAATTTAAAATTTCCATAACAAGTTTCTTACTGCAACGTGATCCTGAATAAACATCTCTTAGAACATTTCATTACTCAGAGAGTATCATTAACACCTTACCAATGAAATAGTTACCAAATCTACACCTCCACAGTATCTGAAAACAGGAGCCATTAGTGGAATTTCTACTTAGAATATAACACTGAGCTAGCAAATGGAAACAAACACTACAGACAGAGCAAGCCCTGCTCCTACAGGAATTCCATGGTTCAGGCAAGAACTGAGAACATGTTTATGAAGACTCTCTATCCACATAACATCTCTAGAAACACAATCTTTTCATGAAATATGCGAATCCTATTTATTGAGTTTACTCCTATTTATCCTATTCCATGAGAATGTCATGCTCAGAAAGAAATGGCAGCTTCAGTAAAAACATCAAGAGAAATCCAAGAGCTTATTCTGCCTATCTGTTTTGATCTGCTGAGAGTTCCTAAGAAACAGGGCATTTTGTCACTCTGAGTTATTTTTAAGTAGAAGCCATGTGCATTTTCCACCGAAAAAGAAATCAAGGGAAAAAAAAGTATCATGCACTTAATGACTAATTAAAATAACAAACTGAAGGAATTTTTACACCTCGTTGGGCTAAGGAATTTTTACAGAATAATCCCTGAAAGTTTTACTTGGAACCTTTACAGAATTCCTTTTAGAAAACCTGTAACTAGGAATCTGCAAGCAATTCTTAATGGCCTCAATGCCTGTTTGTAAATACTGAACTTAGTTTTTCCTCACTACAAGACCTCATGCTATAAGGAACTGCATAGTAAGCCACTTCATCACTATGCAATGTACAGAGGAAATAATTAAGGAATCTACCTTTTGCTTATTGATTGATTTCTTAGTTTAGTCACAAAAGATGCTGTGCCTAAATAAACTGAATATGTTTTCACAGTCGTCAGAAATAACCAAACGAGGTATAGGGCAGTACCTTCAAGGTCCTAGTCTCTGTAATTTAAAGGTCTCTTTTAACTTACTGAACTCATTGAAGAAGTTAAGTTTCATTAATAACCCACCATGACACCAAACACAAACCAAAGGCCACCAAGATGAGGCAATGGTGAATTGCAATGGGCTTCCTAAATATAAGGCAGAGGATTCTTACAGAAAGCTTCCAAGTAACTAAAACAGGGCCAGTCTCACTCATCCTATTTGTGGGGAACACCCTTTTAATGGAAGTCACATTGTGTTGTTTGCTTATTTTGTGAAAATAGCAAGATGAGAAAATGGAGCTCAGCCCTGAGGACAACTTCACTAGTAATAAGACTTCCAAGCATTATAATGCAACTCCCAGAGCTTTCATTCAGTCAGACAATAAGTCAATATTAAATATTATTAGTTATCTCTGCAGGAAACACTAAAGAGTAAATAGTAACTCAATTTCAGTCCAAAAATAAGAAAAGGAATCATAGAAAGAGCAGTAATTCAAATGCCTGATTTCTCCTTACAGTATAAAGAGGTATCAAAGCTGAGATTTGAGAAGCGTTAGGAAGAAAGTTAAGCTCTACAATAAAGATAAGATAATCCCATGCATTCAGTGAGCCACTGACCCATTTCCTATCCATGTAAAGAGATCTTCCTGTCTTATCGATGCACAAGTCACACCAATATTGCAAACACCTGGCAACGCTGCTGAGGGCCAGGGAGGTACCTCATTCCCATTCTGCACACCAGGAACTGCTGCCAGAGCTGTGTGCAGCAGAAACTCAACCTACGTCCTAGGCTAACTCCCTAGGCATGTAAAATCCCTCCTTTTTAAGGAGACCTGTTACAATAATACACAAAGTCCCTTGCATCATGTTATCTGAGGGTTAAGATGTAACACAGGTCACTTCAGTTTGCAACTCAACCCCCTTCAGTTTGCAACTCAACCCCCTTGCCAGAACAGATATCTTTTCTCACTAACACCAATTAACCCAGTTAAATAGATTTAATCCATTACTGGGGTGAGAAGTTGCAGCAAGGTGTGAAAAAACGTGAAATACCCTCCAGAGTTTTCTTGTGGGATGAAGTCTTACAAGGCAAAAACACAGAATGCAGCAGAGTGTGACAGCATCAGAGGGAAGGAAGCCAAAATATTAGCTGTGGCATACAGATTTAGCAAGACAGGTTATGATAATTGCTTTTATACAGACACTTTGGCATGGTTCTATTTGAGATTAATGAACAGAGATAAGATTTAACAAAATCAGTTCCACCTGTTGCCCTGCTCAAGCACATATTTAGAAGGAAGTGCCTCCAAATGTAGTGAGAACTGAGAAGAAAAATGACCCCTGAAGTCCTAAACCTGCCAGAAACCAAATACAGATGGAAAATGGATCTTCTGTCCTTCATCCATTTGACTGAAGGCAGACACTGACTTCCTGCAAGCTATTAATTAATTTTACTGGGCAAAAATTAATCCTTTGCGTGTGGTCACCACATTATCTTTCATTATTCAGAAGACTGAAATCATACTGTTCTAGCTCACTTCACCTTCATTTCCCCAGTCCTGGAAGAGGGTATACTGAAGTGCTACCCACATCAGGCTAAGCCTTTAACAGTGGCATCTATTATTGCTCCTGCTCTTGCTTCTGGGTTAATTCCTCTCAGACCTAAGGTCCAGCTTTCCTAAAAGCAGCTATTCATTAAAGAAGTCCAGATAAAGCAAAAGGGGCTTCATTCACGAGGTAAATACAAACGAAGCTTAGACCAGCATTTGGACCACGTCATCTGTAGTGAATGAAATAACAGAAGGAGCTTCAAAAATAGGAGTGCAATAAAAACCTGTTAAAGACTCATCCTGGCAGCAGTTGTTCTCCGTGTTGGAAAATGCCCCCTCCAGCTCGGATGCAGCTGGGGCAGCTCCACTGCAGAGGGGACTGTGTGTGGCTAAGTCCTGGTCCCACAACTAGGGCTAGAGAGGAAGCCTTAAGCTGGAGCTACTGCTCCAAAAGGCCTTCCCCAGTAAGAGGAGTTCACAGTCCATGACATTTGCACAGTGCAGGAGGATGGGATAGTCACCATCACAAACTCAGAATAAAAAATGAAAGAAAAGTGGCCAAATTTTTCAGAAATGGAAATCATTATCAGTCCACTCTACACTGCCTATGAAAATGTTCTCAAGAATCATGAGAAACATAAACTACAACAGACACAGTAATGTGCACATTATAGGAACTGTTTTATACAGCCCCATTGTTGGAAAAGGGAGAAACCTCACCTCCCAAGGATTTAACTACACTCACCACCACCAGACACTGAAAATGACTCACTTGCTCGGACATAAGAAATACAAGATGGTGTTACAATTTTTGGTTACAATTTAAAGAATCCTCTCCCTGAGTGAGAAAGACTCCACAGGCTCAGATCTGCTCTGTATTCCATGAGGAAGAAAATATCTGAGAGCAGATTTTCATGTGTTCTCCATTTGTCCATACATGGCTCCACAAAAATGCACCCTGCAAACACTGGCATGCCAATCATTCATGCTCACAAACACATTTCTTTTCTGCTGGCACAAGCAGGCTACCTGCAGCTACCTTTTCTGTGCATTGGTCAGTGTATACAAAATTTAACACTGAAAAACAAGTCGCTCAGATTAGAAAACAGACTGCAATAAAGCAGGAATTGAATTGGCCGATTATCTCAATATGTGGTTTTAATTACCTTTAACTCATAGCAGTCTGCTCATTTGCATCCTTCAGATGAGACCTTAAATATCCATACCCTCTGTGCCTGCCTTGGACAAAGAAGATAGCTTGGGGCTTTTTGGAAAAAAAACAGATTCCTGCCTCGTTTTACTTGGCTGCTACAATCCTCTGAGGTGGCTGCAATTCAGCAAAGCCACAGGGCTTGCAGCTTGGGAATTAGGATGGAAATTGTTACATGAATGCAAATACTGTTCTTGGTCTTTTCTTGAAAAAAGCACCTATTTACTCACCAACCTTAAAAATTAAATGAGGTTCTAATTAAGGAACAACAAGCCACAAAGAAAAAAACAAAACCTGGCAAGAGTAGCCCAAAAGACACAATTTAAGACTAAACAGATCAAACAACCAAGTTATCACTTAAACCAAAGTTATCTAAAAAGGAGCCAAAAGAATAAAGGAAAGACAGAATTTAAAATGAGCTTGGCAGAGTCAAGAGAAAAGCCGAGGAAATGAAAGACAAGGTATAAGACCCTGGCCACAGGAACTGATTGGAGTTTATTAGTGAATGAAATCCCAGTTTAACAAAAATGCATTATTACAGTCTGAATGTGCCTAGCTCTTTGTAGGGCACCCAGAGAGGATTAATCTCCTTCCCCACCTCCTTTTACACACAGTAGCCACAATCCAGCCCTTCAAGTCTGACTACTGCAAAATGCCAATCAATTTTTATGGGAATTGGGAGCTTCAAAATTACATTTCATGGCATCTTCTTACTACAGATAAAACAAATATTGCTTTATTTATGCCATGCTCACAACAACACCAATTCTGAAGCATCAGGTTTAAATACTAGACAGCAGACACACTACACTGTTGGCTTTAGGCACCTGAATTAAGTGTTTTAAGTTATGGTAAGGCACTGCTGCAGCTTAGAGCTGAAGCACAGTATGGAACCTGGCAAGTGTATCTGAAATCCCATAATTTTAACCTAGTTGTCACTTCACACTACAGCTAATCAGCTTCCTCAAACATGTCACAACTATCTATTGCATTTTTAGAAGCCTTTGCCTTCCCTTGTTCTTACAAGAACCCTCTCCAAGCCACAAGCCTGAGGATGAGGACAGGTGCAAAGTAAGCACATTACTTAAGAAAGGAAAATCACTTTTAATTACCAGATTGCAGCCCTAGCTGCAGAAATGCAGAGACCTGTAATTTTGATCTCTAGCCGAAGATATGCTTGGCACTAGGGCAGTCTTCAGCGACACCAGATTGTTTCAGATTGCAGGCTGGCAGGATCCTGCTTGACAACTGCAGAGTTTTGGAAGCAGAGAGGGCAGAAGGGGCTCCAGCCTCCGGCTGGGTCAGCCAGCAGCCCCTGCAGAGAACAGCTCTGCCCAGGGAGGGAGAGCCCTCCCCATCTCCACAGGAGACTGCACCTAGAAGTTTCAAGCCCCTGAAGATCTATCCAATAAAATCAATTCCAACTCTGTGGAAATAAACCTTAAATTTACTACTAAATTCTGACTCTATTTCCTTCTTGCTGGGAGAAGGATTTCTGTGCTGTTTTGTTTGAACTGGTTAGTGACACACCAGGAGATAACACTGGAGAAGGTAATAAAAAACAAACTACAGCAACAATGAACAGTTCTAAACAAATCAGGATGGTTTCACACAATGCTGGCAGCCAGGGAGAGAACTCTGAGTATAAAAGCAGAAGGTTAAGTCATGGGCTCCAGGCTCAGCTTTACCTTAGTCAACAAGCTTGTTTAGAAACAAAATGGCAAATACAGTGACCTCTCTGCCCTGCCCTTACATGCTTATCATGTTTTGACTAAAAGGTTGTTATCAAAAGATGAGCAAGTTCCCAGCATTTTCTCATTAAGCCCTCTGCTGTTTTCCTGAAGAAAATGGTTAATCCTACAAGTTCCATTTCTTTGTAATGATTACACTACACGAATAGTTTCTTCACATTAAATATTGTTGGGGCAGTTCTAAAAGAATCAGTAGCCAAACATTGCACTTAACATCTGCCATTTTAATAACCACATCTACTGATCAATTTAATAGATAGTTGGAAAATTCTAATAAATCTTGTGACTGGCACCCATCTCTCTCTATTTTATCTCATTATAGGTTTCTTGCTCGCTATAATTTTGTAGAAATCATAGCTTTAGTTTTCCAATACAGTGTTGAATTTGAAAAATCAAGATGTACACCACACAGTTTCAAGACAAGATAAAAAGCACCTCCATTCACAACTGTAACTGACTGTTCCTACTCCCCAGGACACTTCCATCGCTAACCACCCACCCTCTCCTCTTTTTAAGTAAGGCTGCAGCTGGTCTCCAAGAGGTTCTAAATTAAGGCAGGAATGTGGTACAAAGTGCATGTGCATGAATTCAGATCTCTCCACACCCACTGAAATGCATCTCCAGAGAAACAAAAGCCCAGTACAGCAAGGGATGGAGAAATCAGCACTTGTGCTGCGTGACACCCATCTTACAAAGCAACTGCTAAATGTGTCTCAGGAGTTAACTCGTTCACCTCAACATCTCTAACCACTGTTAGCAAGAAACATAGAATATTAAATAATACATACTCTATTTCATCTTGTGCTCTTCCATGGAGTGATAAGGTATTGCAAATTATGTCGATAAACATATCTGCAAATAACATGAAATAATGATAAACAAAACAGTCTTTTAAAGGACTGTGGTCTCAACGAGAAGTGGAACAGTGTCCAGAAACAGACAAAATTTACCTTAGAACACCTTCGCATGTTGGAAGGTAAAGATCAGATCAATGTATGCCTACTGAAGGCCAAACGCACCAATCAACATCCATTTGTGTGCTGTAGGTATTTTTTTCTTAATTCCAGGAGCAAAACAAAGCCTCCTGAAAGTGAGGTGAAATGCCTTTGCACCTCCTGTGGATACTTTCACATATACAGAAGATGTCTCTGTGTTTCTCACACTTCCATTTCAATCAGACATAGGGCACAGACAAGTACGTGATGGAAGATGGAGCAAAGTCTTTCATTAACCACTTACCAACTGACCACATGTATTAACCTCACACTCTGAGCCTACGATCCCATTTACCTCCTCCAGATGCTAACCACCCTTCTCACATCTCTCTTGCACTCCCCACAGGCTCCCATTTCTCCTCCCTTCTTCCTACTCTTGCTGTTAGCATGTCTCCTGTTTCTGGTTTTTTATTTGCCGTGATTTAACAAGGGCTCCCCACCTCTGCCATTCCTACAGCTCCTGCTCTACCAGCACTGCACTGACACATTCTGTAGAGCCATGATGCTGACTGGATCAAAAACTGACCCAGCCACACAACAATTCTGCAGTCTTCAAGCCAGATCAGTCCCCTGGCACAGAGAGAGGGATGGCACCCCAGCGAGTGCCTGGGAAAAGGAAGCAGCAGGAACCACTGCAGAAACCTGGTGAACCAGGTTCCCCTGAACTGCAGCCCGAGGCTGGGCTTTCCCTACTCCCACCCTCCCAGGGTTCTTTCCATGACCACCATTCCCCACCTGGCAGCAGTGGCAACTCTCACCTGGAGTTCCTCATCATCCAAGTTTCACTCAGCACTTTGTTAGCAGTGACACATGCAGCTCAAATCTCTGTCCCAATAACTTATATTAAAATGCTATGGCTCAATGCCAGACTTTAAAACCTGATAACTTACATATTTTGTTTATTAAAGAGATGGAAGTGAAAATAGATGAAATCTGGATAGGCATACTCTCATGTTATTCACAGCAGCATATATCCAAATCACCATTTATTTCTGTGCATATGTAAACTGATGATGGATGAGACGAAAATTCTTTTTTTAAAGAATTCTTATTAAAAAATGAATTGGTGAAAATATTCCCAGCTTACTAAGCCATTACACGCTCAATTTTCATCTATATTGATTTAATTATATTTCTTGGAGCTAAAACTAGCTGGTACGTTATTATGTTTCTACAGAAAACAAAGGAACTAGAAATTTAGTGGTACAGGTTAATCAAACTGTCAACAAACCTTCTTTGCTGCATAGCATAATCCACACACCAATCTCAAAATACATTACAGAGCATTTTATAACACAAATAAACTTTAGCAGGTTTTATTTTATATATGAAACACTGTCATCTCTAAGGCACTACACTATTATATCAGAGTTGGAATTTTACTTGAGATGCTGCATGTGTTTGAACTTGGGCAGAGTCTAGAGAGTTTGCAGATGCTAAAAGCAAAGGCCAGGACCCCCTGGTTGAGCTGGAATGATCAGAACCTCAACTAAAGCTTCACTGGTTACATCCCCATCGTAAATTCAAAGCAGCTACAGAACATTGCTGTGCCACAACATACAGGCAATGGGACCAACCAAACCTGGATGGAAATTTCAAAAGCTCACTTTATTTACTTTTTCCTGAGGAAGTTATATGGAAAAACTCAAACTGGATTCAAAACACAGGGAGAGAGAGCTCCACTGGGTCAAGCCTCACCTCAGTCACACCATCTTTACAACCATTAAAAGTCTTACTTATTCACAAACATAATTTCAACTGAAATGGAGGCGACCCAGCAAAGCATCTGCAAGAGAGGGGAAGCTGACAGTCTTTAAATTGGTGGTTTCATATATTTTACTGCAGTGTATGGAGGCTGCTTTTATACCCTCTGCAGTCTCATTCATGATGCTTAAAGACAAAACTGCAATGCTAAGCATTGCTTAGGCCATGAATCATAGTGTGGAACAGTTATTCACACAGAAAATGCATGATTTACTTATTCAACAGCTTGAGCATAGAAGACCCCTGTCCTACAAGATAACTTAAATTATTTGCTTAAATTAAACATGACCCTCAAGGCAGTAAGCTTGCTTTCAAATTTCAGATAATAACACGGGTCCTGGTTTCAAGTGCCATTGAAATCAGTGGAAAGATGCAGGAACACTTCCAAACGCTTTGGATTGAGCTCATGGATTGCCAGATCCCATTTGAGCCTACTCAATACCACCAGCAGTCTTGGTGGCAAAAAAGCAGAAGAAGGGACTACAGAGGACTCCAATTACATAGCATGGCTTCAGTGCCCAGCAACTGGTCAGCCAGACTATGAAACACCAAGTATTTGACCTTTTTTTGTTGAAGAATTATGTATTTCTGCAACCCTTACTTGGAATTACTAAGGACAGGAAGGACAACGCCATCTCATTGCAGGCCCTGTGGCACACACGATGTCAAAACACAGAAAAATTCATAGCTGCCACTGTACAACTCTAATTCCACTTCCCAAATTCCCCTCCTCAGAAGCTGCGCAAATCTTATGTCTCCCTAAAGTCGGTGATGACTGATATCAGATCACAGGAGACCTTATACCAAAATTAATAAACACAGAAAAATTCTGTGGATACTCAAAATAAATTAGAATTAAATTGGGTCTATGGATAAATTGCAATATTTAAAGATTTAATATATTTAACATTGTTGCACTCTCACTTTAAAGACGTCTACACATCAAAGTGGAAGGTACCATCCCAGCTACATATTTTGTTGTTAAAATTATCTAATCCTCCTACAATAGTATCACCCAGAGACCTCAACTGACACGCTGCATTCTCTATCCTCTGCAGCAAAAGGCAGGCAGAACAGAAAGAACAAAACATGGAAATGTGTTGCTAGGATAAGACGTCATGGAAACCAAATGCATTGCACTTAAATAGTGTGCCATTCTGTACGTTCTTTAAAACACAAAAGTATTTCATTTTCTCCAAAGTTTAGTCATTTGCCTTTGGTGGATTTAGATTCACTTTTTCTTTTAATAACACACCTGAGTATAAATTCAAAATGTGTTAACCAAACATTGTCTTAGATTTTAATCTCGACCACTCAATAAGGATGATTGGATAATATAGATCCAATTTGGGCAGATTTTTTCTGCTAGAGCTTTGCAGAATCATATCCCAAAATGTCATGCGAATTATCACTTTGGATCAGATGCACCTCTCTTCTCTCATCCTGTAAGTTTCTGAAGCCCCAAGGACACGCTGAAGGAGAACAAATAAAAATGAAAATTTAGTTGCTGTGCAGACCCTCAGGGGGCTTTTCTATTGACGTCTCTGGAGAGCAGGGAGCTACAGTGGGAAAAAGTTTTCAAGAGAGAGAATTTTTCAGCAAGGCATTTCAGCCATAGCCCATGGTCTTCTCTCTTAAAAAAATCCATTAAAGGTTCAAAAAAACTTCCAGTCTTTCAAAGATTACATTCCCTCTGCACACTTGAAATTACAATATCATGGGTTTCTAAACAGTAAGTCACTGTTTGCCAGCTACAGTAACAGAATGCAAAAAAGGCCCATTGCTACTTTGTAAGAGCACATCCCACTATGAAGCCACATATCCAGTACACAGTATTCTCAGGATCCTTGCCCATTTTGAAACCAACCCACAAAATGAAGTTAAATGATCTTAGAATTCCTGAACACAATCTCCGGAATGTCATGCTGTCACCTCCCAGCCAGGGAGCTGGGATTTGCTAAATGAATTTCATCATTGCTAAAGTTCAAAGAAGACACTGTGAACAGCATTTTCACATAGCATGATCACTACTATATTTTCCTCTTGTCATAATAATAATAACAATAATCATTATTATTATTGTTATTATTATCACTATAATCTTCATCATCAAGTGATTCTGCTTATTAGAATTTGAATGGCAGGCACTTCATATTGTCAAAAAAGATCCTTTTTCCTCCACCTGCTGCTATCTGATGAAGCACCAAAAGTATCACTGTGATGCAATCTAAAGCTTCTCTCTAAGAATTCGGGCTTTGATTAGGAAAAAGAAATTGGGCTGTTGGTTAAAAACCATTTCTATGCATTTCCCAACAGGCCTTTTACTTTGCCTGAATACTGGGTAAAACTGTCCTTGTACAGAATGTGTACCTTTTGAAAAACAAACAGATCTTCTAGACAGGACATGACACTACTTCAAAGCACACCCTAAGAATCAAGAGATTTGCATGTGGCTTTGGGAACAGGATAAGGTCTCACCCACAGTCCCAGACTTGCAGCTTGCAGAATTATAAGCATTAGGAGAGCAGGAAGTAGGACTGAAAAGGATTTCATGGTAAGTCCTTCATTAGTCCTGGCAGCATCTAAGAATTGCACTGAACCCTGAGCAAGTTTCCTCACTGTATTTGTATGTCTTTATATGGCTTAAATATATCCAAGTGTGGCATTTCCATGATCTTTTCTAATCAAGCCTGTTTTGGAAAATATCCAAAACAGGAGTGGAAACAAATGAACTGGAGTTAGAGCACACCACAAGACAACTACAGTCTAACACAGAAGGCAAAAACTCCTTTTTTTTTGAAGACTGATTTTTCTTTGGAACCGTTTCCAAATATTGTCACCTTTTTAAATGGAAAGATGACTGCAAGTCTGATTATTTGCTATTAGAATGTCAGCATTCCTGCAGCATCCAAAAGCTACAAAGGGCATTCTTTGATCCCATTGATACAGAAATGAGAGCACAGAGAGTGCTTTCTTTAAAGAAAAACAGCTGTATCAATAAAAGCTATTTGTGAAAGCAATGAACAATTTTCTCAACAAAATTATATTTAAGTTCTTTAAGCTGAAAATCCCTTAGTTTAACAGATACTGCAGAATCCTCCTTTTGATGAGTGATCACGTACAGCCATGGAAGTGGCTTGCCCACATTTTCCATGTGCCAGCCTCACATAAAATCCTGCCAGATCTCCTGGGGGAGATCTCCAACTAACATCACATGAAAGTAGAACAGCTCGTGTGAAAGATATACAGGGTCTAACTTCTGTGGGGAAAATCAGTGAAGAAAAAAGGGTACAACTTACCTTTATTGGCAAAAGTTGGGAAGAAATACCCTTCAGGTTAAAGCCTGGCAGTAAATACAAAGCAGCATTTACTTTCTTACCAAATGATACCAGTAGTGCCTCCATTCTTCACAGCAGTGGCCTGGGTCTGCTCCTGAGAAGAGCCTCCCCAGCACCAGAGTGCCTCTGTGCAGGGCACCAGATGAGAATAAGAGGAACATGGGAAAAGGAGGGATGTCAGCTCACTACCAGCACTGGTCAAACCCTGTGAAAAAGGCTGTGATGGGAAGAGCCAGGCACGTCGTGCTGAGTAAATTGTGATTCCTGGAGGACAGCCTCCAAGCTGATGGGACAGCAGAGAATCTGGCAACCAACAAGCACTCACAGGGTACCAGGTCAGTAAGGAAATTTGTTCCCAATTTGAGTTTCTGTTCCCACTGCAGATGCATCCCTCTGCTGCCTGTTTGCCCTGGGCCCTTCAGAACAGGAGCTGGTACTTGTGCAGCCCTTGCACAACAGCACTCTGACTGCAGCTGCTCTCCACACCTCGCTGTAGCAATGATGAATTACTCTCTGTCAAGTTCAACACACGATAATGAAGTGAAAGGAAGAGAGAGAGAATGCTCTGATATTAGAATTAGGTAATCTATTAAGTAGCAATAGCAAGGCCCTTGTTACTAGCAAGGATCTAGAGCACCCCTTCAACAGCTTGTCTTTGTTTAAAGCTTTGTTTCCTGGAAGTGAGAAAGTAACAAAGAAAAAGCCATAAATAAGACATTAACTCTTTTCTCCCCTGCAGCTTTTAAAAGCAGTACAAGCTATAAACTACCCTATAAACAGATCTTGAGCTTCCTGTGACAACTTCAGTGTTGATCAAGCAAAGCCTGGCACTGTGCAACAGTATTAAATTTTCCACCGTTTTGAATATGGATACAGTTTCAGACTGCTGCAGAGCCTATTTTATGAGTTTTCTCTTTTATTAGGTCTCTGCTCCAATTACCTTTATATTGTTCATATTTATTGCACAATATTGGGCTGTGTTGTTCACATGCTTCTAGGGCACACAGTATGTGAAATACTACTCTAAGTAACACAGGATTTCCACTTTCTTTTGCAATTGTGCACAGCAAATACTATCAAGCTACAACACTGTTCAGAAGTTGCACATCTCCTTGCACAGACAGTGGAACAGGCAGAAGTTTATAGCATGTTAATTATAAATTTACTTTTATTTTACTTAGCATTTCCTTTCTCCATACAAATGATTCTGCACTCACAATTAATTGACCACATGTATTTATGCAACATGTACACACATCATACCCACCACCACTTCAATGATTACTGCTAAAAATCCATGGTATTAAAAATACTAGTCACACTTTCCATAAAAAAAGAGGAGCTATGTACGACTTAACAAACAGTAAGGTCACAATCTCCATCTGGCCACAAAGTATGTCATAACAAAAAGGAACAGCTGGAACTTGTAGTGTAGAGTTCTGCTCTGCCTTTATTTTTCTATATGTGTATTTAGCACTTTCCAAAATCATCTTAGCAAGACTTTTTAAGACTAATAACATCATCAGTTATATCAAAGGCATATTACTTAACTACTCCTATTGCATATTTCAAGTGCTTTTATTGTACCTTTCAGCATGATTTTATTCACATCACTCAATCTGCCTACTAACAGCCACTCGTTAGGAGTTGTTAAGCTACTTATGAGCCAAGGCACAAGCTACCCACTGACACAGTTCCAGTCCTCACTTACAGAGAAGGCCACGCCAGCAACCAGGCAGCCAATCCCACTAAAGGACAGATTTTTATAGATCTAGTAATTTTAAGAAAAAAAAAATAATTCAAGGCTTTGTCTTCATGCTCAGTAGCAGACTTTTACTGTAACTGATGTTTGAAGACTGAAATTTGTAAGATGTCCATAATAATACTTAAGTCTCCTCAGCAGTCTAAACGCTGGAGTAAAAACACAGAATGAGCAAGCAGAGAGAGACATACCAGTGCTCTTAATGTATTCATGCTCACAAACAAATGCATTATAATTCTGTCTGTATGATATGGCAGCACGAAAAACATCTCTAGAATTATAATCCATTCAGTGATATTCTCACATTGACATGCTTCTGTGATTTCGATGCTTTTAGTTGATTAAAAATTGATAATCAAGCAAGTAAGCATTTGCTCTGAGTGTCCGAGTGTCGAAGAAATTGATATTTTGTTAAATGAACACTCACTTTTCTAGAATATTCAGTTGAGATTTAGTAATACTCAGGTTCTACCATGAGCAAATGCTCTTGAATATGAACAACAATGGTGCTGTACACATTACAGTGCACACAGAGCCCTGCATGGCCCCCAGGCTGCTGGGGAGAAACATCTCTGCAAGCAGCAGTAAACCTGGCAAGGATGGAATCACACCCATCCCTCTGCTGATACCCACCTCACCTCTGGGACTGAGCCCAGGCTCCAAGGGAACAGACCAAACCTTTGCCTTGACTTTGTCTGGGCTAAAACTCACTCAGAAGTTTCAGCTGAGGAAAAGGTGGTCTATAAATCTTGTCCTGAAGAGATATAGGATATATTTACATCATTCCATGTTATTTGTGACTGAACCTTGCACTCATCAAAACCAAGGATGCTCCCAACAAGAATAATGAAAGAAAAACGGGTCAGGCTTCACTGCACAGAGTAAGAAAAGCGTAACCACATAATTTCCTCGCATATCCAGAGATAGTATCTAGGAATATGACAATTTGACATCTGATTTTGTTTCACACTGGACAAAACCAGCATCTTCTTAAGCTTCTTGTCAATATAAGGTATCTGCAATATTGGATCACCTTTAGCCTCCACTTCTCAAGTCATCACATCCTAATACATTTGGAGTAAGACTGAAAGCAGACATTGTTCAATCTGCTTAGAAGTGGTTTGCAATAAGTTACCATTTGTCTACAATATTAATTTGCATAGACTTGGATTAAAAGTATAAATATGATACAATTTAAAAACACAATTAACATTTCCCCCTACCTCTCAATTCCTCTAACAAAATCCACAAATGTGAACTAGACATATTATCTGAAGGTCAAACAGCTTTTAAGCCAAAGGAGTCATAGAAGGCTTCTAAAATCAATAAGACATATAAAACTGATTGCAACCTTATAAAAAGCATCAAATCTTTTAGCCTGGGTGACACAAATATAGCATTTCACACTGTCAGCAATTTCCTGGCAATGTAGGCCAGTTTACCTCTGCACTATGAAGAGGTTTTTTGCATCTCTAGACTACAAGTAACTGCAGTGGTTATTTGGGGAGCAGACAACTCCACAAGGCACAGAGCAGGCCAAAGAACAGCAGCTCTTTGCAGCTAAGACACGGGGTCACACGTGGGTCACCCCACACCTTTGCACACAGGCAGCCAGCCTGCCTTTGCTTTGAGGGTGGGATGGTTTGTCTCTAAGGAAAAAGGATGCAGAGCAAAATAACAGAAGGGTGAGGGGCTGTAGTAGCTGATGTAAATACTCAATCTCAAACCCTGGCTCCCCAGCCAACAATTTCCAAAGACCTCATCAACACTACACGTAAGATGGTAAATGGGTGTAGGTGTTCCAAGTTCTCTGTACCCACTGGCCTCCATGGATGGCCAATTGTGCTACTGCAGCAGCAGGTTTTCACAAGGACAGTCACTTAAAATCCACAAAAAACGGCCCAGGTGTGACATCAGGACACCCTCATGCCTGCAGCAAAGCCCTGTTCATGCTCAAAGGTGCAGTCATGCATCCAAGGGATCAGACTCTTCTGACTGGTCTCAGCCAGGTGACTCCAAAACCCTTAGGCACCTTTTACATTCAGTTTGCAGAGCCTACACTATGTCCAAAAATGTTCAAATCACATTAAGTTTCTAGGCTGTGTTGTTTTTGAAGATGAAACTGATAAAATGGGCATGTGTGCTGTTAAAATTTTTAATAACATGATTTTTTTTATATAAACAAGCAGATTCACACTTTCCACAAGTCAATCATCTTTGACTAAAAAGGACTTACAGGAAACACCAAAGAATGCCAGCTAATCCCATATTTCAGGGATCATTCTGTTAAACCTTGCAGTTCCAAAGTGAGTGAGCAGATGCAGAAGGTGCTGAAATTCTCCCATTGGTGCTGGAGGTGCAGGCAGAATGCTCTTCCAATGAATTCAAGAATAACTTTGATACTTTCTGCATCAAAACAATGCCAGTTAGAACATCGACATTTAATCCTCTGACTTGAGCAGAGGACACAGCTAAATTTACTCTGTGGATATGCCCAAAGCAGTAATCTATACAGGAAGGGAAAATACTAACACAGAAGGTAGAAGGTGCATCTCTAATACTGTTTTGATTTTGAAGATGTACTGAAATAGGAAGGATGATATGAAATGTTGTCACAGCAGATCTTTACAGAGAACCCAAAGGAAGAAAATGTTGCCCAGAACCAGCACAGAAAATATGAATGTTAGTAAGATTTTTTTTTTTTACATCTGCATTTCTGGCCTGATACTGTGTGGCACTGTTTCCTGCAACACAATGCACTATTTCAAACACAAAAAGACACACTGTCCACTGAAAATTAATATGTGGTTAGAGCATTCCTTTGCAAGACGTAAGTGATTCAATAATGACATTTGGGGTTATGTCATCTGACCATATTGTTTCTATGGTCTTTATGGCAAATTAACTAACTTACATTTCCAGCATCACAGCCAAGCCCACAGTCTTCATTCCAGGATGAAATCCACACAGGATGAGCTAAGAATTAATGAGAAACACTGAACAAGTATCAGGATACACACTGTTCTTAACAGTGCCACTGCTTCAAAGGTATTTTTTAATGTTGCATTATTTTTGTACACATGGAAGAAATTTTTGCCAGTTCATGCAAGTAGATGTGGCACAAGGATATTCACTGATGTGGCATGATACCACCAAAACGCATGTGAGGAAACCCCACCCACCTAGGGCTGGAACAGCAAAAGAAAATTCAGGGATATACTTAGGGGCTGCTTAGTTTGTCACTCAACCAAAACCAAAACACATGCAAATTCTTGGCAGAACACAGTTAATCATTAACTTTATTTATCATTTTACAAAGTAAACTGTAACAATTCATAAAAATAAATATCCAGAACACTGAAACCACACATTAATAATAATAAAACCCCAAAACTGCAGATCAGAGAATTAGACTCCATTAGGCACATTGTTGCACTAAGTGGCACCCATTTAGAAGAATCAACAGAGCCAAAAAAACCAGTCTTCTACACAGAGATCCAACATGAGCAAATGGAGCCAGATTAATACAGCAAATTCATATAAATTCAGGACAAGAACAGAAATCAGGCATGCTTTTCCACTGTTGTTTGTTTTTCATTTTGCTAAGACAGAAAATACTATGTTTGCTAAAATGTTTTGATTAAGAAAAAAGCATCCATATTTAGGACAACCTTTATTTCATTTATTACTAATACTGCCCCTCTTACACATTAACATAAGCTCATAATGGAGCATTTTCTTAAATCATGTCACAGTCAAGGGACAGAAAAAATGGTACACAGCAATACCAATACCCTCTTTCCTGACAAATTTCCTGACATAACTGGACTTCCAATGTTGCCTTTGCCCCTACCCTTTTCAGTCTTACTGAAAATACAAATGCTAGCCCAAGTAGTTTCACGTATTACAAATTCTTGACACCAGTAGCTGGAGTCCAGTTACTCTGAAGCACAGTGGGAGTCAAGCTCACTTTTTCTAAAATGGGACACACACTAAAACTGAGGAATGCATCAGTGTAATGAAAAAAGAAATATTTTAAACATCTACGAGTTTTAACACTATTACTTCTTTGATTAAAAGACTTGAACAAAAAATTTCATAAATATGGAGTTACTGTATCTTCTTATGACAGTCATTACTGCCATTTACTGATAACTCTGGTAATTATTTTGTTTTAAACAGTTGTAAATATCTCTTCATACCTTCTTGATAGCAAACTTACATTGTTAGTAATTGTTGGTTGACATATCTGAGTCAATTCCTTCCCTCTGAGCATAACTTTACCCTCTGAGAGGTAAGTATATAAGAATATGGACTGAAGGGACTTATTTTATATATTTTCAGAGATGTGACAAGGGAATAAACAGGAAATACAAATCTAAAAGAAGAGACTTTATCGATTTTAATCGATGTTTTTCCATACCCTACTCATGCTCCCCATATTCCCATGACTCTGGAAAGCACACTCAATATAAGAGTGAAATTCTAAAGGAGGACCCACTGAAGTCACAAACAGCTTCATCCAACTTGCTTTTGGTTCTACAATTTACATTGCTTAAAATTTACAAGATTTTATTCAAATGGGTCATCTGCATACAGCTCTAAGAAAGACATCCTGAGTCAAATCTGAAAAGTTGTAACACTATGATGCAATCAAAAGCAATAGTTCTGAAACTGTATGGTGGATCCAGTGATGACATCAGCTGATGGAAAAAATATGGGAAAAAAAATTTGACCAAAACACAGGATGCCAAAACTAAGAAAAAGTATTTATTAGCATCTCTGATTAAAACCAGATGCTTTCAATTCAGAAACTATTTTTCTGTCAGTTCCATTTTCTTCTTCCTGCTTCTCACTAATGACCTCTCCTCATAAGGAAGCCAAGCAGTCACCTTCGTGCCAGGTCACCAACCACAGACTCATAAACTCTGCACTGGCACCACACAGTACTCAACAGAGGCTGCAGCAATCCTTTGTGTGATGCTCCCTCTTCTTATTTAAAAAAAAAAAGTGTCAATTTCAACACCTGAAACCTCCACATCTCAAGGCAAGTTAATTTACTGTGTCTTATCCATCTGTTAAATAGATAATTTCTAGGAAATGTGAGGAAAGTGGTCTAAAGAATTGCTTAGGTGTGTATTGCACGTAAAATGCCAGCCTGAGCTCTGCAACAGAAATCAAATGCTGTTTGTGTAAAATGATCTCTGATTTTCAGATACTAATTTTTCATAGCTGGCTGATGTGGACATCTCATTAGCTGCCTCCAAAGTCTGAACTATCCATCATCCTCTTCAAAATGCTCAAAACTCCAATGAGGTTTTTTTTTCTTTATTAACAGAAAAAAATCTGAAAGCTATAGATACTAAATGTTTTTGAGCCATGAAAAAACCACGTGATAAAATACCACACTTAAGCCTTGAAAATCAACCAATTTTGTCCAATATTATATACCCAGCATGAAAAAATAAACCCCAAAATTATTTTTACACTAGAGACAGGCTTTAAAATCCCCGAGGAACAGAGCGGGAAAGTCAAATAAGCATCCTGGCACACCAACCCAAACATTTCCAATCCTGTTGCATCTTTTTTTGGTAAAGCGTAATTGCAGAGACATGCTCTCATTCTTGTTGGGATCCAGCTGCCACTGTTTCCCTCTGACTGCAGCCACGAAAGCCACAGCAAACGTGGCAGGAGTGAACGTGTGCTAGCAGGTCCTTCCATTCACAGTGCAGCAAATTAATCACAGTATTAATAAATGTACAGATCTGAGCACTGGCACAAATGGGCACCAGACACATCCTCAGGTGTCTCAGCTCCACCCACAACACAGGGACAGTGCAGAGGTCAGGGCAATGCCACCTGAGGGAATCCCACTGAACAACACAGCCTGTCTGAAGGCAAACAAAGCCTTGGTGCTGAAGAACGGATGCTTGCTGCTTCACTGATTAAATGTTCCAATATTGTATTTTTCCCGTTGTCCACTGGACACTATTACTGTTTTTCCTTCATTGCCCGTGCCAGATATATAAAAAGGGCAGGAGGGAATAAGAAGAAACATGTGTTTCCAAGACTGCAGTTCCTGCCTATTAAAAGAACATTTTTAAAAAGCTACAGCTACATCCAGAATACTATTTCTCCAGCTTTAAAAGTGGAAGCACTTAGTCCAGTAGAAGAAAAGAATTTAAAGGACCATCAAGCTTATTCCTCCTGCAGTGTACAATACTACAGCATTGTAATCAAGTATTGTCTAGATGATTTTAAAAAATGAAGAAATTTATTCCAGATGTGAAAGTCTTTGAGGCTAAAGAACTCAATAACACGTCAATACTGCAAAGATTGTGGAGATTAAAAATAGCTTATGAAGGAGGTTTCATGTTCACTTCATTTCTATTGGAACAAAAAAATGCTGAACACAGTGTAGTTTCCTGAAATGGCTGAGATGTCGCCTATAGTCTTTTTCATACTGAATCCCTTACATCACCAGTTAGGATTATCTAGGCATCCTTTCTTTTTACATGCCCTTTTGGATGTTTTCTTCTAGTTCTAGTTGCAGAGTCCATCCCTGGACAGCAGAATCCTTAACCATGCAAGCCCCAAGTATATGCCCACTTATAATCACATGTTTCAGCTCTAATTGGTTTCAAGATGACTTAAGCCCATAATAAAAGCACTATGTCCCATGCAACTATGTTTGTGCCTACACATTTAAATAAGCAAATAAAATAGTCCATGGTTACACAGCTTTATAACACTATTCCAATAAACATTTCTTCTACGTGAATGCCACACTTCAATTTCCAGTCCAGTCAGTTTTTCACAGGACAATTCACAATAAAATGCCCCACAGCTTTTTATACTAGACTGTAAAGAAAGATGTAACACTTGTTCTTGGCGTTAAGTGGTAGCAGAGTGCTCCCAGAGTAGCAATTCCTTTTCTTAAAGTATAATGGTGTCCAACCTCAATATACTATGTTGAATCAACCTGAGGTTTGTCAATAATACATAACTTCATGTCTGAATCTAACACTTTTTAAAGAACTCATATACAGTATTAGTTTCCCAAACATAAGAGATTGTTCTAAACTTAAAGATGAATCACCACTGGAAAACTACCATCTGGAAACAAAGTACAGTTTTTTCCTGCAGCACAGGAAAGAATGGCATCTAAGAAGAGCTGTAGTTCATCCACAAGACATTAGACCCAAGATACGAAATACAAGGAGAACTTTTTCCTGTCTGTGTGATCAGCAGACATTTGCATTTCTTAGGACCTGAAAGAAAAACTCAAAACAAAATAGCTATCAACTTATGAATCCTTGAGATATCACAGAAAGAAAAAAAAAAAGGGGAGACATGGGGGATAATCACTGCTCAATGTCTTGAGCTCTTGGTATATATTATTTATATTCTGGAGTGCTTATTGACATGTTAGTTGGAGACAACTTCAAGGGCACATATTCATCTAGAGATGTTTCAGGAGAACTGGTCACGGGCATCAGCAAACTAAGCTGCTCTTGGACATGAACCCACTGCAGCTTTGCTGCCTGCCCTGCTGAGAAGAGCACAACACTGTTTCTGCCACTGATGGGAGGTCTGAGCACACACCTCCAGCCACCAACCCAAGGACAGAGGAAGGACTCTGGCTCAGAAGCTGCATCCACCTCTGCCTCAAGCTGCTGGGCAAGTCTTAGAGCCAGCTTTGGATTTCAAAGCTCTTTTGCTTCCAACCCAAAACCTTCTGTATGTCTGTGTCCCTGTCTGCCAAATTGATCTTCCCTCTCTCATTATTTTCCCAACCAATTATACAGGCCCGAATTTGCTCCAGTTTTCAGTTTGGTTCAGTGAGAGCCAGAGCCCCTACAGATCACCAGACACTGCAAGTGGAAAGGCACAACATGATAAAGTAAACCTCAAGATATATACAATAGAGTTTTACTTTATTGACTGTGTATTTTAAGGCATCAAAGGTCATCATGGTTAATTGTTCCAAGCCAAAAGACAATGTTGCAAATTCAGCAAGAGCATCATGAAATCCATTTCACATGAATTTCTGAACAGAAACACATACATTACAAAATTAACTGCAATAAAGATGTCTTCTAAGTCTGTTTAACAACAAAAGCATCGGTGACTGCTTTGAAAGGCTGTGAGTCAGTATAAAAGCCAAAACACTACTGCGACGTAATAAATATAATGGGATTAAAATTATCTTCTTGTACCAGACAGCTGAGACTGAGCATCAAGAAACCCCACATACCCTGGTGTGATTTAGAAGGCCTCCTAGTGACAGTGATCTGTCCCTTGTCCTTCTTGACCTCAGCTGCTATTTAAGGAATTGGGAGAATGGTGGGGAAGGGGCTTGCACATCTGAGCCACAAAGCTGTGGAAAAATCCGTGACTCAGAATGGGTAACTTGCGCATGCCTATCCCTAAGGGAGCTGCTGCCTCCCATAGCATTCCCTTAAGTGGGAAGATTTGTTCATTTGAAGAGTCAGTGTGTGAGGTTTTTCCTTCCCCTCCTTCTATGAATGTATATTCCTTTATATCTTTAAATATGCCTACTTACACGCACACACTGCTCGCAAAAATAATGACGTCTGTGTGTGGATTTTTACATTTCAAAAGCTACTTCCTTAAATATCACTGCAAATAAATCATTGCCTAAAGAGATGTTTCCACAGCTAAATTCTTAAGTTCCTTAATGTGTCACACTTAGCCTTTAACGGAATGCATAGTCCTTGTCCACATTTCAATGTCTAAATTTTAGTTATTCTATCAGCGACAGACTAACTTCTTACCTTCCTCAGCCTGTAGCAGTTGGTAGAAAAAATTGTTTACTTGACTTTGCAGACCATTCCATTTGCTACACAAACAATCACAAAGTTTCTCTTCTCCAGATCTTCTGAAACACAGTAACAGAGGACTAAACCACTATGAATGCTGGATATCACAAAAGGACCAAGCTCTTTGAATCAACTACATTTTCATATGATTTAATGAAGTAAAGCTAACTCATTGGGAAAACCATGAGGCTCCAGACCAAGTTCAAGTAGATTCCAAGTTCAGTGGATTTCCAAGTACACCAGGAAAACATCATGATCAACAGTAAAAGGAAGATGAAAATAAAAACTTAGTGATACATGTATTGCATGGTCCTGAACAGAATATTTTATCTCACGTGTTGAACACAGAAATACACTCTCAAATTTCTAAAACAAAGCAATTTATACCTTTGACATACAATGTCAAAGGACAGAGACACCGATCACTTGGCCTCTCCCACTCTTTTGATATTTTGAAAATCCTGTGAAGAAATTAAACGTATCTTCTCACCCACCCCTCAACTGCTTCTTTTTCCATAAGAGAATGGCTTGAATACAGTCTTCAGGAAATTACTCTGTTGGATCCAGATTTTTCATACCCCTGAGCTGCAAACCCAGCCCTGGAAAGCAGGAGATAGGCATTTTTGTCTTTGGCTGGTGATTACACTAATTGTAATGGTCTATGAACCATTTTTTGAACTTTTTAAAGGCAATACTAGAAAAAGCAGAAAGTGCAACGCTGAAGCAATTCTTCCTTGCTTCCTCATGATTCTTGCCCATGTTAAAAAGGTAAAGAGAAAAACAAAAGGTAAAGCTTCAAAACATTTTCCAGAAGATGGCTGCTTAGATCAACTTGTTTTCTGGAGGAAAGGCAATCATTGTATTCCCTCATTTCCTCACTGTCTGAAAGCAAGGACCTGCCTTGGGATTTTAAGGTGATTGCACCTTAACCAGCACATCTGGCTGCAGACAGGAGGCCCCTGTCCATGACAAGTGTCTTCTGACAAGCTACTGAACGTATCCTTCACCACAACATCTATTGTAGGATGGAATTCTTCAGCTGACACACATTCCCATGGAGTCACTCTCTTTTTGTTGCAAATGCAATAAAGCACTGAGGAAGCACGGAAAATGAAACACAGGTATGGTCAGTTCTGTTCTTCATCTAATGACCTGACCTTAAACATATAGTGAAGCAGCATTTAAATAAAAAATGCTTGAAGATCCCTTTCCATTTACTCAGTAATCCAAAAGAAAGACTGTTGATCCCCTGATTTAACACTGACTCTCTTTTTTAAGCAAGCAATGAAGATGCCAACCATTTTTTTTCCATGCAGGAGACAAATATGCTCACTCCATGTGTGACAATTTGGTTTAAGTTAAACTGGCAGTATCAGTGGGACTGAAGCACATGCCTAAAATGCCTTGCTGAACTGGGATCATACCCTACATAACTTTCTCTCACAAAAGCTATGTCCAGCTGCTCACTGAACAGCCAGGAGACAATGTGGATATGGGAGTTCTTCCATATTTGAAAGCTGTGTTCATACCCCAAAAAATACAGTCCAGTTTCGTTTTTTATAGAGAGGAAAAGAAAGCCTGGTGGCTGAGAAACTATTAATAGTGTGAGGCCAAACATTCATCTGAGGACCACAGCCACCGAGTCACTTTCATGAGAAGGCTTACTGTGGGTTGTTCTACAATGCCAAAGTATTGGTGACTGATTTCTAGCTCTGCCAGGGGGACTCATTATTGCATTGCTGGCGTGAAACTTTGAAAAAAATATGCACTATTTAACTGCATGATTACAGCTGCATACTACTCTCAAACCAGATTTCAATAAAAATAATAATAGATCTCATCAACATTCAAGGTATTTTCATATCTAAAATTGGTGTTAATAACTAATTGAACAAAATGATTTTCAAAGACATTCAGTTCTGCTCATTTCCAGGCTCCTGACAGAACCAAAGGAAATACTTTTCCACACATATAAACAAGCATATACTTCCATCACACAGGAAAAAACAGGAACTGTTTAATTGACAGTCATATACCTGAGTGATGATCATAATGACAGTATTAAAATTATCACAAGCACCCTTACCCATGCTTGGATTCTAGTTCATTTACATAAGATGTAAATTCACTGCCATTATCAAGTTTTGCATAGAAAAACCAGTACCATTTTAAGAGAAACAATTTCAGAACCAAATACCTGTTTAATGCACTGTGCTTCACCTCCCATGTGACATATTTTTCCTGACTATCACTAAAGTGCACAAGGCATAATTACATCCAAAATTTTAAATCTTGGTGTTACAGCAGATCTGAGGTATGAACTCACTGCAGGAGAGGCCAGGCGTGCCATTCCAAGAACCACATACAGTGTGTGATCCATGAGAAATGTGCTGGGAAGCAAAAAATTACTCACCAGTGAAAGACTGGAAATTTAGGGGGGTACCACAGAATGGCTGAGGATGGAAGGAGCCTCTAGAAGCCACCTTGTCCAACTCCCCCTGTCAAGCAGGGTCACCTAGAACAGGTTACCCAGAACCACGTCCAGACAGCTACTGAGCATCTACAAAGGATAGGGAGTCCACAACCACCCTGTGCAAGCTGTAATAGTGCCTCACAGTAGCAAAATGTTTTCCTTACATTCAGTGTAGTTATATAAATTATTTTATTCAGCAGAAAAACTGGATTTACATGTTTCTATACATGCACCCCTTCCCAATGCATCCATCTTTTTCTCCATGCATACTGTTCAGAGCCCTGTTCTCAGCAGGATGCACTTATTTCTGAAGTTGCACTTCATAGCAGACTGTTGAATTGATCCAACTTTAAGTGCTGCAAAAAGAAACTTACTCGGGAAAAAAAAAACAAACAAAAAAAACAACTCTAGGAGATTTTCTTCCTTTTTTTGTTTCTTTTGGTTTTGTTTTTTTGTTTGTAAACCCAGAGAGCAGTGGAACCATAACCCACCTGCAAACAGCAAAAAGGCAGCAGTGACAGTGAAAAGAACTTTTAAAATCCAGCTTCACGCCACATGGTGTACAACCCTCAGCCCTGTTGTTCCAAGTCTGGCTCCCCAGAAAGCTGTATTTTGTGGGTACTCATGTTAACACCAGAGGCTAAACTGGGCATAGCACTTGCAGTGAGCAGAGAAGAGGTGCAGGATACAGCAACCACACAATCCAACTCTTCTCCTCGATATAGGCCTGGTGCTGGAAAATAGGTGCAAGTAACATGACTCTGCCCCAGCTGGCACTGAACCCTCCACAGCTAGGAAGTTAACAGAAGCCAAGAAGAAAGCCCTTTATTTTTCTTCTTCTTTTCCACATACAAGTGTGAAAGGAGACACTCTTCAGCATGTCAGGGATGTTTTACAGCCATGCTGCACATTGTGCTAAATGACAGTGCCAGGGAGGGGCAGGGTGGGCGCAGGAATCTTTATATAGCACTGAGAGCAGTAATTCAGCCCCTGACAGTCACATGAATGCAGCCCTGCTGAACACAAACAGTATCTTCCTCTGGTATTAGGCTATTAGGCAGATAAGGCTCCACTTTGGATTTGAAAGGCTTAAACTGACAAACGATCTTGGTTTTTCTTCACCTTGCATACGGTGGCAGAGGGCTGGAGGAATCTCAGCACTTTCCACTGCTTATATAACAGGTGCACTCATAAATATGCAAAGATGATTTGAAGATACAGTTTCTAATCCATGCTCTATACCTGAACAATTCAAATTACTTTCACCATGCAAACAGCATTGCCAGCTCTTTGCAAGTAGTTCCTTTATAATTTTAGGCTCTATTAAGCTGTATTTTTGTTTAGTGTGGGTTTCACATGAATTGAGGGGGGGGGAAAAAAACCCACACTGAATGGGGATATAATTAAGAGAAATGCATTTTTAGATGGAAAATAGATGTCATGACTTAGCTCTAGATCAGATTTCAAGAAATTCAACATGCACATTTTTCATAAATGCCTCACACTGCATGGAGGATATCCTAATCTAGCTTTAAGCAATCATGACAAAGTAGCACTAAACAGCAATAACCAAAAAAACAAACATCAAGCATGACTAACAGAACACATAACTCAGCTAGCATCTCTACAGATTGTAAACTTCAGCAGTTAACAAGTTCGTTACTCCAAGACAACAATTTGTTTGAAATCAACTTAAGAATAAAATATTTCAGTTTGCAACATGTTGGCCCAGACATGCTTCAAGAGCAATCCTTCACATGTGAAAAAAAGAAGCAATTGCAAAAGGCAGCATCACATGAATTACCTACATGATTATCCTACATCAAGACTATTGTATAAGTAGTGGTGGAAAGAGAGGTGACCCAGGAAGGTGGGGCAGGATGGTGGAACGATCCTGACAGCCCATACCATGGCCAAAGGGCTTTAGAGAGGAGAAAGTTAGAAATTAAACAATGGGGGGAAAACAGAGAGGTGAAAAGAAGCTAAAAACAAAAGTAAAAGGCACATATGCTGGCTTTCTGTCACACAGAAACAGGTGATACCAGCCATGTCTTAAAGGACCAGAAATGCTACAGAGCTTTTGTGGTAACGAGTTCCTTCCAGCAAATGGGTAACAACTTTTCTAAATATGGACTGATTTCCCAGTCCTGAATGAGGTCCCCATCTTTCCACTGAGAGTACATCATGGCCCGTTGTTCCATATAAGTAAATCCTCTGTCTCAAATGCAAAATGTTCTTTTAGTACCACCAACAGCTACACACAAAGTGAAGAAAAAGTATCTGTTTCTTTCTGCCATACACCCTAGCACAGATCCTTAAATATCACAGACTGCTTCTGACTATTCACAGACCTAGCTTTAAGGGAGGTACACCCATTAGTGCAGTCCTGATGCCAGCATAGCTTTTACCATTTATTTTTAGGTGAGCTGGACTTCAATCTGAGTGAGAAAATAAATACAAGAATTTATTTTGGAAAAACTTATATTTCCTTATTCGAGCCTCTGAAAATGAAGCTGCAGCTTTTACAGTGGAAGTCCTTCCATACTGCTATTTTGGGGAGACTTCAGTCACCTTTCAACTATAATTCCTATTGTAATTTTATTGTAATTCCTACTGTACTCTCCTAGGAGCCCAACTCCATGGGGTGTGGCTGCTTTATTGTCCGTGTTGGGCTCAGGGGTGAAATGCAGAAACCAGTGAAGAGGGTAACCCAGTCCATGACAAGTCATACAATCTTCTCAAAAGGAGCCTGGAGAAGAACAGGTGCCAGAGTACTTCAGAAGGATGTGGCCACTTAGATGCTTTATCCTCTCTTAACTCTAACACAACTATGTGAGCAATTTTTGAGGAAGAAGGACACATAGTATGTTTCACTAATACTTAAGTAAGACATTTAGGTAGCATCTACTGGCTACCATTTTCCAACTATCACTTTTTACAAGATCCCCATTAGCAAAAGAACCTTTTACTCTAGGAAAACATCAGGGGAGACTTCTTTGGGTGTCTGAATTAGAGCAGATTTATGACAGAGTAAAAAAACCTGTAAAATTCAGAACACAAAGCTGTTCATGGTTAAAAAGCTCACTTTAAAGAGTTGGCTGCTTCTTCCCAGTTTCAGCCTAATCTAGTCCTAGATACTCAATTTGCTTTGGTGTGAGGAAGGCACAAAGGATCAAGCTGGCAGATGAGGCCTGGTGGTATTTCTAGTATATATCCTGCCCCAGAATGGCTCATAAAGAAAGTCAAATCTGAAACTGTATTTGTTATTTACCAGAAGTAACCAATTACAATACTTAAGAGCCAGTGTGCATTTGAAGAAACATACATGTGCAATTTCACATTTTGAATGGCATACAATAGACAGAACATTGCAGGTGATACTACCTTACCAAAAGACACAGAAAAGCACTTTGCAGGTCAGTCAAAACAAGACAGACCATCACCTAGGAATGACCAACAGCACCACAAAGTAAGAGGACTTTATGTTTCAGAGATGCTGGGGTTTTTGCATGATCTTCAGGACAGAAAAGAGCCCAGAGTGTTTCTTCAGTAGTACAAAGAGTTGGTATACAAACCAGCTGCGATTCCTCTCAGGAGAGAGAAACTGGCACTGAGGAGCAAGGGTCCAGGCTTCCTATACTTGTTTGAAAGGTATGTGGAGAGAAAATCTTTGTAGACTAGGTTACCACAGGTTACCAAATGTCTCTGAAAGTTCCAGCAGTCAAAGATGAAATTTAACATCACTGTGGCTATTTCTGGCTCAAAGCATCCCACACACACAGCTTCCTCACTTTTCACAAGGTGATCCCAATCACCTCGCTTGGCCACACAGCAAAAAACAGACAGGAGGCTGACCTTCAAAGGCAAGGAAGAAATATCAGACTTGCCAGGAGCTCTCATCTTCCTCAGAATTACCATCAGCAGACAATACCAGCCACAGCATTATTGTGCTCGGGAAGAAAAGCAGCGCCTGGGTGAAGCACCAACAAATATCTTCTCCCACTGCAAACAAAGGAATATGTTCTCTGTTTCACCTTGCTCCAGAAGTGACTGCTGGAGGTCAAAGACACCAGCTTTGTGAAACTCCCAGTAAACAAAACAGTTTCCCCAGACGTTCAGATGGCAGCACAAAGGCACGGAGTCACTTTTGCTGCTCCTACACCCTTCACCTATCACTGCAATGAAGAGCAAATATAAGTTACCACAGTCAACCACTGAGGCAGAAGCAAAGACATCACAGCAAAGAGCAACCTTAGGCACAGGATACAGGAAGGATTAATCTTCAGAGGAAGCATTTTCTTATTTTTTATCCAAATTATTACAATGGACAATATCTTTATGTAAAGACCAATGATTAAGTGAAGTACAATAAACTTTAAGGAATCTTTTAAAAATGTTATTTTTTGCCACTTCTTGCTTATACAGAAGTCCCCTGAGCTACAGGCAAATATATGAGTAGCCAGTATTTAAGCAAGTATTATCAGAGAGGCTGCCTTTGATACCCTCTCAAACTGTAATGTATGCACATCCTTACAGTGTTCAATATTGACTTAGTACAAATTACTACTGCAAGTAAATGTCAAGTCATCTCTAGTAAAATACTGAAAACATACTAAACCTGAAATTCTAAGATGTTGCAGTGCCTTTTGGAGTTACCAGGAACACATATATCACAATATTGGACTAGATATTTAAAAAATGCCACTACTAAAGTACTTAAACCAGGGTGGCTTCTATGGTTTACATACCTACGTACATACACAGACTTCTTACATTTATTATGTCTTAGAAAGGAGCCATCCATCAGTTCTACTTGTAGGTAGATTTTTTAGAAAGCTGTTGAGTCTTCTCTTCAGTGCAAGTGTTTCAGTGTTTATCTAGCATTATTAACATTTTCTGTCTTATCTTCAAACTCCATTTGTCTAATTTCCATTCCTAGGAGTTCCATCTTCTCGTGTTTTGGACTGCTAATGCTCTGCAGTACGAGAAAGTATTCCTCCATCCCCAACACAAGACTTCTCAAATAATCAAAATAAACTCCTATCTTTCTCCTGGTAAACAATGTTTATTAAGACTGCTTTAATCCCCAGTGTCCATGCCTCTATTCTTGGCCACTCTTTCAGATCTCTCCTGAACTGCTTGTCCCATTCTCCCAAGCCTGTGGTTTGGATACACAAATGACTGGAGTCAGCGTTTTCAAGAGACACAGATATAACCTTTGACTGGAATGTGCCAAACTTTAATAGCATAAAATTCATAAACATAAAATTCAAGACTTTTTTTCACCATCACAAAAAAATTATTACATTTAACTGCTGATAGTTCATTTTTGTTGCTCAATGTAACAAATCAACCTTTTCTATTACAACATGGAGCCAATTTGAAGCAGAGCAAATTAAAAGTACTGCCTGTTTTTTTTCCCCTCAGACATAAATATAACTCCACAGTCCAACAGTACTTTTTCCTAAAAAAGGTTAACCCCTCACTTCACAACACTTAGAAAACTTACAGCATCTACTGAAGAAAGTATTCATTATTTTTTCAGACTAAAAAGATATGGCAAATGAAACTGAGCTCTTCCAGCAAATTCAGCAAAAGGGTTTGCCATTATTATCATTCAGGAAAGATCAGGAATATTTCTACATTTTGCTGTTTCACTAGGTAACTGTTGTTTGTTCATCCTTAGGCATCTGCCAAAGAAGTCTAGCATTTCAAACAACTCTTATTTCAAGACTCCACTAAATTGGAACTGCTTGCATGCTACCACAATGCCATAATTTCATTTATTCATATGTTCATCAAAAATACTTGATTGTTTAAGTATTTCTTTCAATAAGGATAAGAGGTATAGCACACAAAAGTCTAAATTTTGCTCATTCTCCTTGCAATTATAACAGTGCAAAATATGAGTTAATATGACTAAGGATACGCCCCCAAAAGAAAAAAGGTGAAGTGTTATTATTTGCTATTACCAGAAATAAAATTTCTGTACAATTCCAGAACTGTTCTGTAATGTGATATGAAAAGTGTAAAGGTCTATTTTCTCATTTAATGGTAGTAATAGATGCAACCCCCCTGTAGCCATCCTGCTAATTCCACATAACTCTTCCTGGAGGGTCCACACAGATGGAATAGTCCAGGACTGCTTTCTCTGAGGAGACTGTTGCTAGGGTCTCTCTATTTTGCCAGGCTGTTTATGGACACATGGACAGCCACACAGTAGGAAAAAGAGTGTCAGAACACTTTGTTTGGGTCTCTACGCCAACCAAAAGTCTCTGAACTTCTGCTGGTCTAGGCAAACTTTCAACCACCAGCCTACCAGTGAAAAACCAGGCCCCATTACTTACACTTCAGTATTTGTCACAGAGTTCATTAAGAAACATTTTCCTGGCTTCTGAGCAGCTCTTACCAGACCAGACTTACAAATCTCTCTCTCTTTTTTCTTTTTTTTTTTTTTTAATATATATATATTTTAACCTTAAATACAGATCAAGCCAAGATTTGAATGAAGAAACTGCAGATGCCACAGTTTGGAGATATGGATTCTGGATCCAGAGAGATAACATAGGACCAAAGAAGCCCTAACACCCATTTCTACTTACATATGCAGACAACACTTGAAGAATCCCTCTGTCCCCTCCACTGCCACCATTCTGCAGACCCAGTCATACACATAAAAGCAAAAACCCCCTCAAGCATCTTAAATGATAGCATATGTATGGTTCAGTTTTTGGAAAGCAAGCAGCCCCTTCAAAAGTCAGAGGAAACACCTTCTCTTCCAAGTTATCAAGATCCTTCATGAGACTCCTTTCTCCAGTTATCCAACCACTTAACACAACAGTCTTAAAAAGACATCACTGAAACATTGTATACTTTTCAACATTAATTTCTGTTGTAAAATAATCTAGCAATTATCCACACTCTGGCACTTGATGCTGCTCTAAGCACTGCAGGTTATGTATGAAACAGACTGTGCCCACCAAACTGCCAGGAACCAGCAAATGACTCTGCTCTCCAAAAAGGGACTGCAAGAAGCACTTTGGCATGCCTCCCTCCATCCCCTGAGAGCTGTGCACAGAGTGCCCTGGTAGGATTTCACATGGCTTTAAGGCAGAAACCTCTTCTCTGGCAAGAGGCTTCAGCTAAAGCCATGGCCACAGTCTTCCCAGCATCTCTCTCAAGCTGTACTGCTTTAAGTATTTCTACTCCTATATTTGCTGGGTTTTTGCAGAGTATGATGGTGTCCCCAATATGTTCTACACTGTTTTGAAGTTATACTTAATCCTAGTAATAAATAATACTGGCTAGCAATTATACGCCCTAAGACTACCTGAGAGGGGAAAAGAAAATTATTTACACAGGTCAAAAATGAGCAATTCCCCAATGTGCTGCACCAAGTGGAGTTAAATAAAACCAGTTCCCATCTTTTAGTGTATGTTTACCCTAGTAATACAAGGAAAGACCAGAATTCTGCAGAGACCAACCATGTTTTGGAAATGCCCCCGCACCACCACAGTCAAGGAGAGAACCAGGAGTTGTGGGTAACAATCAGGAAAGGCTCTTCCTAACAAGCCAGGAAAAGACTGCTGCATCCAGACCCCACACTGGGGCTACTGACTGCAAGGAGGTTCTCAAGAAGAAAAGGGGAAAAAAAAAGGAGTCGGGGGAGGAAAGAAGGCAGAATGGGATCATCATGAGTTTGGCAAAAATGAAGCTCACCCACTGGGAAGATAGGGGAATATACATGCATAATTTTACATGGATTAAGAGTTTGTGTCAAATCTGTGATGCGCTGTGGTGAATTCTTATACTGCAGTGACTCATCTTGTCTGACAGTTGCTGGGGAATTAAAGCAGTTATTTTTAAAAAATTATATGTCCTGCTTGACGCGTTATACAAATAGCCTCTTAAAAAATTAAAACGCAGTCAATGCATTTTTAAGTATAGGAGAGCTACGGTACATTTAGGATTCTGTGTACCATACCACAAACATCCATTCTGAGCTAGGAAGACCTAAAGGAATCTGCTGATATCCCTTCAGAGAATCAGTGATCTTTATGCCGTTCCCAATGCAAATCCTGCATCAAAAATCAGTTTATTATCTCTGCTTTTAGACAGCATGAAAGCACTTTCCCCCGAGAAAAATTAACCACAAAGGAAAGAAGCGTGCTAAACCTGAGCTCCTCCAGTACCAAAGGACACTTGGTTTGCTGGAATCAGAATGACTGCATTCCCCTTCTGATGGATTAACCAAGGCGGGTCAACACCCTTCCAGGGAAAGGCAGCACGTTGACTCACAGCCATAGTGCACACAGGTTTGGCAAGGGGAAGCAGCGCTGGCTCCTGCTCCCTGCTCTGTGCAGCCACGCAGACGTACCCTGAAGCGGCAAAGGGCAGCTCCTTGCAGCGTGTGTTCTCCTTAGAAATACACTCTTTACTCCCTGCTTTGCCTATAAAACTGACACCCCCTCGGCAACTTTCACACATCCTTGGGAAAAGTGTTTCAAGTATGTCAGTTGTGTAATGCAGTAAAGATCATCTGAATGATCTATTAAGTGTAACCCTTGGGCATGAATGCTGCTCAACATCAGCTGGCAATAAAGGTATATTTACAGCATGCCTTCAGGACAGCTGTTCTGGGGAACATCCTGGAGATTTGCATAGTCTGTTTTACAAGGCATTACCATGTACTTCTACTGAAGGAGTGGCAGAGAATTCTTTTGACACCCTTTAAAAGCCCTTAAGTCCAAACAGCACAGTGAAGGAGGCAAATAATTTTTTTTAAAAAAAAAATCCTTCAAATTTCAGTGCCTTAAAATACAAATGGTTAACTCATTAATGAATTGAACCTATTTTTTAAATAATCAACTTACTGTTCCTCTCCAACTTGAGCACCATCAAAGAAACAAAATAGCTGATGAGAGGAGCTTCATCTTACAAAGAAACGTTTATGTTGACAGTGGTCTTGATTATATCATAAGTTCTATGATACCCAGTATATTTTCTTAAAGCCCCAGTCTTCCATGTAACTTACATGAAAATTTCAACTTTATGTATTTTGAGTAAATTAGTCCTCTCTCTGCCAGAAAAAAATAACTGAAAACACGAGCCAACTACATCCTAACAGCTAATAAACAACGAGAAGCAAATGTGAGTGTTGAATTTCCTAGTTCATTTCTCACCTAAACTCAGGAAGTATTAACACTCTGTCATTGCACAGGTGATACTCACTTTCTAAGCAGAGCACTATCTCTCAAGGAGTGAATTAAAAGGATGACTCTTCATCCCAAATCACAGAGGTGTGCTACTTATTGAAATTTTCACACTTTAAAACCTCTCTGTGAGGGAAGTCAGCTGGCAAATGTTGGGGAAAAACAATAACAAGAGGAGTTAACTACACATCTCTGGTCACAACCCAGCAACTACAGGCAGACAAAAGACATAACCTATACCTAATAAAATAATAAACCTGTCCAGAAAGTGACTCAATCAACCCAAGCAATATTACCAAATATAACTGAGCCAGTCAATACAATAAAAGCAGAGGACCAAATTAATTAGGTGACTGCACGTCCAGTGCCTTTGGGAATAAGTAATCACTTATTAAAGATCTGCTGAGACTTTTTTTGAAAGTGCTCTTTGGAGAGAAGTTGAGACTTTCAAAAAAAGAAACCTGCTATGCCTCACATGATTATAATGGAAGAGGATTGGAAGTATAGTATGGAATATAGGGAGAATAGTTTCTAAATAGGATGGTTTTCACATTTTCCATGTGGTGCCCTGTGGTTCTTTAAGTGTTTCTGCTATGTTATCTGACAGTTGGATAAAATACTGGAAGAAGTATAGAGCATCTTTACCCAATTAATTTTTGTTCACTAAATAACTGGAAAGGCAATTTAACCTTGTATACCCTTAAATTGAGGGCAAAATGAGAAAAGGAGGAGGGGCTATTATTTAAATTCTTAAGTGTTTTTAAGAATGAAGGGGTTGTAGAATGTCTTTTTTTTAAAATAAGCCAGCACATTTCAGGACTCCAGAAATTTATTTAATCAGTTCTTTAGTTAACAACCCCCAAGCTATTCTAAAAAACAGGATGAATCATCTATTTCCACCCAGTACAATTTTATACATCGTTAGAAAACTAAAACCTCGTAAAACCCTAAGCAGCCCTGAAGAACAGCTACTGCAGAGTGACATGTTGATTGCATCAGCCTACAAGGGCTACTTCTGAGCAATACAAGCTTTAGTAGCTCAGGGAAACTACCAGAGCGTCAAAGAACATGTACATAACATACCTGCATCAAGCATGTCCACTCAAACACATTGTAACAAATGTCTCCAGAATATCTGGAATCAAGGATGTTTCCACAACTTTCGATATTTAAAAAATTTTAAGTGCTGTTGAGCCGCTGTGTCCTGAGAAACAGAGAAGCAATATCCCCTCCCCAAAATGAAGTGAAAGCACCAACAAGAAGTGTGCCGTTGATGCCTTGGGCTGAATATAACACTACTTGCCACCACATCACTGTGAACGTCACTCTCAACACTCCTCAGAGTGCCAGGCTACCTCTGGCACTCACAACCTGCACACAGACACAGGGAAATCTGCTAAGCACTTCTGAGTCTGGCTGATCTTCACCTCCAAGTCATACTAACGAAACTAACAAAATCCAAAACGGTTATTCGCATTTGTATCCATAGTACCTTTTAAATAGCTATGTTTAAACCAAAAAAGCCCATTCAGACCACAGCAAAGGGGAGGTGGAAGTCATGTGGCTTGCCCACAGTAACCAACAGGTCAGGACTGTCACAGAGAGAAACTTCGCAGAACAGCATTAAATGCCTTCTGACCTTCCTCCTCCCTTTCAACAAACAAGCAGTGCACAACTGCTTAAAAAAAAAAAGAAAAGGGAAAAAAAAAAAGGCACTTTGCTCTAGGGTCTACCAAGCACGTGCTATCTGCCCAGCAGACACTTCCTGAGGCTCTCCTGCCACATCTCTGCTGCCAGTGAGGCAATTCTGAGTGCACAGCTGAACAAGGAACTCAGGATTTGGCTACACAGGGTGGGGAAAATAGCATGGCCAAACTGAAACGTGTGATGACGACTTCTAGTGAAGAACGTGCTTACAACACCTGCACAGTGCCCGCTGTGCTAGTGGCACAGTAACCAGGTCTGGGCACAGGGACACCAGCTATTTTATGTTCAGCTTTGAGATGCACTGCGTGGGCAGGACCCACGCTATCACACTTCCTAGAGCTAGGAAGGAGACAGCTTTAGCTCACAGCCGAGGAATAACCACGCAATAATCCTGCTGGTGCTCCTCTCTTTCCCACAAAGCAGCAGCTCTCTTTCAGGAACTGTTCCTAAAGCTGCACTGTCCATAGCAGGCTTTGGCATGGAAAACCACGTGGCTTGGGTACAGGCAGCAGCTCTAAGACCCACAGCACCCAGAAATAAAAAACACTCAAACAATACAAGAAATACAATGTTTCAGAAATGCCGCACCTGAAAAAACGTCTTCCTAGGAAGTCTGACATGGGAAAGCATTTTAAAAAGGGGCACAAATTACAGCAGTCTCTCTTGCTCCCAATGTTATCAATGAGACCCAAACACACTCCAGCATGCAGTTGCCTATTGCCCCCAAAAGCCTCCTGCTTCAAAAAGGCAGCGGAGACACCCTAACACATCATGAGCAGAACACATGTTAAAACCTCAATCACATGAACTTTTCTGCACTTGCATAAGTGTATCTCAGTGAAGGAAGGCAGTGGACTGGCTCATTATGGCCAAGCGAAGCACAAGCATAAGATACTGCACGTTCAGGGTGTAAAGAGACAGAGCTGAAAACCATTTAACTCAGGAGTAGCATGGCCAGAGTACGAGCAGACTTCTACAACACAATAAAACTGTGCAAATTACTGATCCCACTCTCTGTAGGGACTAATTTTGGGAACAGGCCAAGAGTTGCAACATGCCTAAAGGTAGGAACTTTAAGCAGTAAATTATTTCACTTTCTCAGGCACTGAACACTGTCATATACTTGACTAAGAACACACCAAGAGCAGCCTGGGGGAAGACACTGAAAATGTGATATTGCCTGTTCTTTACCTGCTTCCCAATTCCAACTGATCCTCGTTTAGGCTGCCACAGTCAGAACACATGAGCCACCCCATCTACTGGGTGTAACACCAGTGGAACATAAAGAAAGATCTTGTCAGTTGCCTAAACTCATTCTAGGTCTAGCTGCAGGGGAGTTATGGCAGCGCAGATACAGATGCCCAATTTCAAACCATGTCCCACTTCCTCAGAGCTTTCTTGGATTATGCTTACAGCGACAAAAACTGCACCGTAAAACTGTATTACAACTTTGGTACACTGCATTAGCATATTTATTGAAGGTCTATGCCAGTTTGATTTCAGGTTTTTTGTAAGCATTTACTAGCAGATGTTTTAATTAGTATCTCATTGGTGTGTAGACAATGATGTGACACACACCACGAAGCATTTTCTGCATAAAGCAACATTACATGTACCATGATACAAACAGCTCTTCCCACCCTCACTACCACAGACGGGGGCCAATGGACTGGCAGTGCATCACAGAAAGGCAATACTGTATTTAACTCCTCTTACTTCAAGTTTTCAGGGCACCATCGGGGAGGGAGAGGCACGGAAATGAGAGCCACAAGCAATCTCAGTAGCTTATTCCCTTCAACCTCAAAGCGTTAAAAGGAAAATACAATGTCAACATCAGCTCCTCCCTGCTGATGAAACTGGCTCCAGCGCGTTTTACTTTCTGGCTCGGAGCCCTTACAAACCGTTACAAAAAGACAGAAGACAGACAGACAGCTCAATATATTGACCACTTCCAATAACTAATTTGGGACACACTGGGTCATTTGTCCCTTCTATGAAGCGCTGTAGCCTCTTGGTGGTAAACGAACCCTGATATTTAGGGGGCATTAAAAAAAAAGGGGGGTGGGGGGCGGGGGCAGCTAATAGCAGATTTGCGTTTCAGGGAAGAGCCAACGCTAGCATCAGTACATATGAATACTGTCCACTCTCGTCCTCCGAGAGACACCGATTACATCTGAACACTAAAACCGTCCCCACGACTCCGGTCGCTCAGCGCCCATCAGCGAGGACACTGCCGGGCACTCCTCGCCGCCCGCCCGTCGCTCCTACCCCTGCGCTGGCACACATGGAAGCGGGGAGCGGGAGCCGGGCTGAGGAGCGCAGGGCGGGCTGGGGCTCCTGCTCATCCTCCCTGCCACGGCAACAGCTCGGGCTGCGTGCGCGCCTTCCCAGCCCAGGGACCGGCGGAGCATCACAACCAACCACGCCAAGAAGCTACCACAAGCTTTCAATTACACATTAAAAAAATACTAAAAATCCCGCAAATTAAAAAATATATATCGTTTCGTCTGAGTGACCTGACTGGTATTGTCCACAACGACCTTATCAGGGAGTGTTTTGTTGCAGCCGACACACACACGCTGCGTGGACTCCGTGGGAGTCTCTCGATGCGGCCACAGCGGGGTCTGGCACGCAGGTACACGGCACGTTTCCGTGAAGCCGCGTTTCCCTGGCAGGGCAGGAGCCCCTCCGAGCCATCCCCACGGATTTTTCCAGCTCCCGCACCACCGCGTGCGCGGCCA